>JBBYHO010153710.1:0-39166 GCA_038382025.1 Adansonia gregorii | reverse complement strand
AAACCCACAAAAAAAACTCCACCTAATAAAAGGAATAAAGAAGATTGTATACTTCACCTACCACGTCTTCCTTGAAATAGAGAAACAAACCAAGTAGCTGTGTGCATCCCCTTTATTACTCAAGAAAACCATAAAGAATAAAGCAACATAATGCTACCAATGCAAAAGAAAAATTACAAAGTGAAAACAGCATTACAATGGCAAAACCAAGTCCAAACAAACCCAAGTTTGTGGGCATAGGCTAACTCTAGTTTGAACTTAAAGGCCTAACCTCTGCCAACAACCATCTAGAATTAATTCATGAAAATTATTTTTTTATTGTCATATATAACATTTTAAATTCATATTTATTCAAATCGAACACAAACAAGAACATAACTTTGCTTGCACACTTCATCGCAAAAATAGAGAAACTGATAAAACTCTGGCTTCAAAAAAAAACTAATGAACCCATGCACTCCACTGACCAAGTAACTTCGCTAAAGCAAAATAAGGTACCATGTCACTGTGGGCATATTTTTATTACCTTAACGAACCATAGAGAAGGAAAGGACAGCAGCCCGCCCAAGGAAATTAATAAGAGAAAGGGTAAATGGCATCGCCTCTAATAGACTGAATTAAACAAACCCAAGTACCTTAATGGGAAAGCCTAGACTAAATAAATGCAAGTGTGCATACATAGGTTGACCCTCGGTTGCATTCGAGTGCTCCAACTCTGCCATCACATCACTCTGGTAGATAACCATCTTGTACTAAACTAAGGTAGGAAGAACTGAGAGAACCTGCAAACAGGGAAAAAAATCTCAACATGTTTCAAATTTGTTCAATACCAAGAGCAAATTTAAATCATAATCACCTAAATCCATTGCTTTAATCCATTTTAAACTCCATAAATAATACATTTGTGACTAACTTAACCATTTTTTTCCATACCAATGTAGTTCAAACATAATTTAGCTCTATGCCAATATATATGGCCCTAGTTGCATAGGTTATAAAATAATAGTTCAAAAGCAATCTATGCACAATCCAAAAATAAATCTCCAAATACTTAGTCTTAATGTCCAACAAAAGTTATTAAAAACAACACACATAAGGTCTGACACAACGCATTTCAAACAGAATAGTTTGAGTCCAAAAAATCAATCCAATAGAAAAAGGACAACATCATTAAACATCCAAAAGCCAATAAAATTCCCAACAAAGATAGCAAGAGGACAAAAGGGGGGAAAATTCTTCAAAAATTTTTTAAAAAAATTCTTCAAGAATTTCCAAAAAAAATTCCAAGAATTTTGAAAAAACGCATAAGCTTTCAAAAAAATCAAAAATTCAAAGTGGGGCTTTTCAGTTAAAGGGGTTTTGAAGCCTATTTCAAGAATCCCAACAGTGAAAAGGAAGCTCATATGGAGAGGAAGAATATACTAGAATTAGGGAATGATCCAACGATGGACGGTGGTTGGATTTAAGCTAAAAGGTTTGAACTTTTCTTATAAATTTAGAAAAATTAGATCCAAATTTGGAAAGAGAAGGTCAAAAAGAGTTTAGAGCTAAAGTTTGAGGGCCAACTACCATCGACGAATGATGACCGATGTGGTGGCCATGTGTTGCTTTCTGGGTTTATATTTCTAGTTTTTTTTTTCTGTGGTCTGGTTTTGGGGTGAGGAAGAAGAAAAAAAAGAAAAAAAACCAAATTGAGCGGCCTAGGTTTATAGAAAAAATGACAACTAGCCACCAAGCCTTACCAATCTTCAAGCATAAAATGTCAAAAAAATTTAAAACTGGCATTGGGATGTGGGGTGCCATTTTATGTTTGAGGTTGCATTTTATCATTTTGAAATGCTTGTTTAAATATTTTCTGATGATATTTGTTCTATACCTTTAATTTTTAATATTATTTCATTATTATCTATTTTGTTTTTATGATATTTGTTTGATTTGATAATGTGTATATATATTTATATTTGTCAAGAAAAACACCCCAAGTTAGATTAAGATTAACCCAAATAATAGGATTAATTTTGATTTATTATTTTTCATAAATTGAGACCTTAATCTTAGGATAATATTAACCTATTTATGTTGGGATTCAAGGTTAAATAAAGCTAAATATTTTTTTAATATAATGTCCTTTTTAGTGTCAAAATTTGTTTATATCTTTATCTTTGCTTAGAATCCTTGTGTTTGTCGTATGGTCAGTGGGTTGTTTCATCGTCCCAAACTACTTTGGGATTGTGTAGATGAGCTCATGAAGCCCATGTCGCTCATTGTTTTATGGCACGGATATTCGGATGTTCATGGCTCAGATTTACTCTTAATAAGTTTGAGAAAACTAAAAATTTCTTGTATTTTAAGCTGACAGCACTATATTCATGACTTGAAAAAATTATTTCTAAACCATAAGAAATTTTCACGAATTTTCTAACATTTTTTCCTATAAGGGCATTGAACCACCTTTCCAATGGTGTCTTGTTTGCCCTCAGATCATTCCAGATGAAAGAGTTACGATTTTTTAAAGTTTTACTGTTTAAAACCCCTAGAATCAGCAATTCACATTCTGTTTGGGCCGATTCGGCCCACTAGATGATTTTTTTTTAGATTTTTCTAATATTTTAAAAAAATGTTTGTGAAGTTCCCTTTCTGTGAAGGTATTTTTTATGATTTAATGATTGCATATGTGTTTGGAATATTTTTCAAAATTAGCTGTCCTACTTCCCCTGCATATGCTGCCAGTGTCAAACCAGTCCCTAATGTGAAAAATATTTTCACATAGGAGGCAATTTTCTAGGATTTTTAGAATAATTTTATATTAATTGTTATCGAGTTAACTTTCCTATGGTACCTTGTACGACCCCTAGAACCTTCAGATTTGACTAGAATAAAATTGAAAATGGGGATAGCACGATGCTATCCTCTATTTTCAGCATTGTTCAAGATTAGTTGATTTCTCTGAACTCTCGCTTCAAGGCATTCAAATTCCTCCATTTGATCCCGACCAATCCATCTAGTCGAAAAGAACATGCATTGACTCACGTAGACTTAGATCAAGGCATGAACAATTTTTAGGCTTTATCATCCTTATTTTTATCAATTCTTTTTAATTAAAAATCACCTATTCATCAAGAACTTATCAAAAAAATTGTCACTTTGTTAAGAAATCATTGAACCTTTGTTAAGATAAATCATTTTAGCTTGTTTCTCTAAAATCATTTAAGTTTTCATTGGTGATACTCTGACCCCATCCTCTAAGGAGATACTCTAACTTCGCTTTTGCAAACCTTCCTCAATTTTCAAAACATCCCAAAAGTCATTATTTATGGGGATACTCCAACCCCATCTTCCGAAGGGATAGTCTAACCTCATTCTGTTTCAAAACTTATCAAAACATAGTCAAAATTTGTCAATTGAAATTTATGAATCTTATTTTTCTTAAAATCATCAAAAAATCAAATTTTCTCTCCTCAAATTTCTTTTGAATTTTTTAGTGTTCAAACTCGAATTTTGCACTTTGATTATCTATAGATCTCAATGCGTCTCTAAAATTATAGATTCAGTTATTTCAAGATAATCAATGACAATAACGAGATACATTCCTATAATCCCTTCCCCCTTTCCCTTTTTGTGTGATTTATTTTTATGCGATATTATTTTTTATCTAACACATTTTCCCTTGTGTTGCTCATCTTGCATTCATATTTTCAAAACCATTTTCAAAAACAAATCACAAAGGTAATGTTTCGTGTTAGTATCTCTTTAATGATTGACCTGAAATATTCGATTCTAAAAAAATTAATAATAAACTCAAGGCCATTTTTAATCACAATCTTTATGCTCTTCTCCGCTCCGAGGTGCATATGATTTTTAAATTTTCTTTAAAACCTGAGTTTACTTTTTTATACAAAATCTATGCATTAAAAAGGGGATTATATTAAATAATGATAAGTCAAAATTGAGAAAACTATAACCAAGTTTGGACAGGGCTAGAAAGGTACCAATTTTGGGCATTGCCATAAGGTTCATACCTCCTTGTGCATAACCAACTTCTGAACCCAACTGTTGAATCTTTGGACCACGTAGACCTTGAAACCAATGTCTTGAGTTTCTTAACTTAAAATATTGATTTTAATGGGCATCCGATCATGCCGACCCAAACGATTTGTGGCTACTTTAATTGTTAGCCACTTCATGGTGGCCACCTAAGGCTAGTTAGGCAAATAATTCATCTGATGGTCTCCTTTCAGGGTTAAGAGTTAAGAATCCATACTTTCTCGTTACCATCACATCGAGAAAAAAAAAAAGAGTCTTGATTGAGAGAATTTTTCCCAATCAAGAAACACTCTTAAGTTGCACGCGCTACATTTGCAGGAAGCATGGTGCTGACTGCTTGGCAACTCTGCTGGGGACCAATTTAAAAAGTTAAGCCTATGACTAGCCATATTCTTCTTAGGTCTTGATTTCTGTGGTTTTGGTCATCATTTAACTATAATCCCCTTCTATTTTTGTCTACTAATCTTTTATTTGTTGTGATTTTTGCCATGACATCAATCGGGATTGCCTCATTCCAGAATAAATGTTAAATCAACATGGTAATACGAGTATAAACAAAAGGTTTGATTATTTCCTTGACACACACTGTGCACTTGAATTTGCATTTGCATTAGATTCCCACCAAATTCCATGGTGAGGTTAGTATCCTAATTATAAGGAAGAAGTGAGCGATCCACCTTCGTAAGTAACCCTCAGCATAAGCATCGCAAGACCTTTTAGGGTGTAAATTACCTATGTCTCTTATTAATGCCCTTTCGCATTTGTCTAAGGAAATACACCGACCGAATCAAACCCATTTCGCCAAACCTGTTATGGGCCTAGGATCAAGGTGCCTTGACTGTCCTTACCAGACGGGGGAGAGATTCAGATACCAATTTAGATGTTAACTCAAACCTATATAGTGAACTTCAAAAGCTAAACCATGTCAAACCATATCGGATTGCTACTAGAATAACTCGAAGAATAAGGTTATTCGAGGAAACACTTCTTACCTTTACTCTTATATACCATGATTATGTAGGCGATGATGAACGAACATTGTCATCCACATTTATACTTTTAATGATCATTTCTTAGGGTATGTTGTTACATTCTATGGCTAACCTTTTTTAATAAGTGGGTGATAACAAGCAAATGCCATCACCTATAATACCCCGTGTCATCTTAAAGATTCATATCTAACCTAAACAAAGTGTTAGGCTATCCAAACAATGGCTAAATGATGGTGACGAATGAATGTTGCCACTTGGTCAGTCGATCTTGTCCCCGTGAAGTATCATGTTTCTCATTATGGGTAATATTTTTAAACACAAAGACGTTGTTATGCAATTCGTTTGCTATCGTAATTGTCTTGTTTGCCCTTAGGCATTGTATCGCCTATTGTTAAGGCATTTTATATTGTTACTAACCTATTTTCCATTCTTTTTTTCTTTTTTTTCTTGGTTGTTGCATGCATCATAATATCATCATGGGACAATTGGCTAAAGGTTTAGTGTTCAGCAAGGGGTGTCTGTCATGAAACAATAGCTTATTTTCATTCTTCATTCTTTTGAAAATGTCAAGCATGGTTCAAAGATCAATAATACAAAGATAAGTTTGAGGACTTTAAACACAGTCAAGCCTCGAAGACACATAAAGAGGACCAAATAGGTCCCGAAGACATACGATGGACATAATCAAAGTAACCCAATCTTTAATGCAAGAGATAATACCCACTACAAACCATGAACATAAGTCATTCAAGTTATTCGAACATGCGACTAAATGATGCAATCATGTCAGACACCTTCAAATGCAACCATATATGATCAAACTTTATTTTTTACTTCATGAAAGACACTATTGTTGAAGCTATCCTACAAGCCTATTGTTTCTCACATTTGCATAATTAGCTCGATTTTTTTGCTACTTTATTCATATCAATAATCATTCACCATCATGATTTGATGCATAACATCATTCCATCATTCCATCATAAGCAATCATCAATAAACATGTGTCCTAAGAGTCCAATACAATAATATTCATAAAAGTGCAAGGGATTCTGAGGTCGAATAAGGAACACTAAACCAATTGTTTCACGTCGTTACAATACACGCCACGACAAAAGGATTATGGAAAACGATCATCAAGCACATATTGAACATCTTGAGTTAATGTACAAGGAATCTCAAGAACAAATGCTCCGTCAACAAGATGAGATGCAAGCCGAGATCCTAAAACTCATAAAGTTAATGGCCTCCACTAAGGAAAAAGGACAAGCCAGTGCTGTCGATATATGGAAAGAACTGGATAACCCAGAAAAATCACTTAACTGGTAGTACTGAAGCTATTCAGGAAGCGACTCACCAAGAATATCAACCCAATACGATGCCAACCCTGTCGATACCACTAGTAATCTACTTGAACCCTACGGCAGCAAATTAATTCATCCTTAGATTTCAAGGGGCAATTACAAGAGTTTCTCTGATCCCATAACCCTAGACCATGATAAGCATAAGATAATGAATGCCCAAAAATTTGCAATGTCTGTTGATGATATAAGTAAGTTTCATCTTTTAGAGAAGTGCCTTAAAGCTATTGAAGAGAGTGATAAATTCGAAACCATTGATGCTAAATCTCTGTCTTTGGTGTCCAATCTTATCATTCCAACAAAGTTCAAGGTGCCAAATTATGAAAAGTTTAATGGAACTATAGACTCTACTATGCACATTTGAATGTACCTAAAAAAGATGGCAGGGTACGAGAAGATGAAAAACTCCTTATCCGCTATTTTCAGCGCAGTCTAATTAGGGCAACCACTCGATGGTACATAGAGCTTGATAATGTTAAAATTTAGTCATGCACCGATTTGGCCAGGGCCTTTTAGAACCAGTACCAGCATATGTCAGATTGGGCCTCTAACCATTTCTCTTTTATGAACTTGGAGAAAAAGCCAACTGAAAGTTTTAGGCAATATGCTTAAAGATAAAGGGAAAAAGCAGCTTTGGTCTAACCTCTTTTAACTGAGAAAGAGATGACCATGACATTCATTAACACCCTGCATGCTCTATATTATGAGAAAATGATAGAAAATGCCACTAAAAAGTTTACAGATCTAGTTTTATCCGATGAGATGATTCACATAGCAATTAAGGGTGGTAAAATATCTGTGGGTAAGTCATCTAGATCGAACAAGAAACCTACTGCTAACAGGAAAAAAGAAGGAAAAGCAAATGCCATGCTAACTCATCCTAACCAAGCTAGTGTCAAGTGCCCAGTCCTTACTACCAAGTGTGCCCTACTCTGGCCTTGTTATGATACCTCAGCAATCAGTTTATGCTGCAACCTACAACACATACTTTAATATCCAATCAAATTGACCATGAAACAACCAACAAGCCAACCAAAATGTTAACAGTCTTATGAATAATACACTAAATAATTAGGGTGTAAACAAGCAAAGACAACAGATTGGCCGTATCTTTATGACTTACAAAGAACTTTGGCAAGCTTTGCTCTATCGGTGTCTAGTTGCTTTCATGTATATCCTAGAGAAGAAACCTCCATACCCTCAGTGGTATAACTTTAACACCTATTGCAATTATCATGCAGGGACAATAAGGCATGATACTGATAACTGCATTTCTTTTAAATGGAGGGTACAAAGCCTCATTGATATTAAAGTTCCATAATTTGGGATGAACCAAGGGCTAAATGTTATTACGAATCCCCTACCAAACCATGTTGAGCTACCAATAAACATGATTGGTGTTGAAGATGATTATGAGGTTAAAAAGAACATAGAAGAATTCAAGACGCTAATCAGTCTGGTTTAGTGAATATTAATTCAGTCGAAAGTGCTTAATACTATTAAAAGATCAACAAAAGAACTAGATGATTTTTATGGCTTTCGTACTATTCATTTGCACTCTTCAAACATGCAAAGAATTTTAGTCAATGGTCCAAAGAATAATGGATGAAAACAACATTGAATTCTATGATAAGAAGTAAGTATCTCTTACTAAATTGGTGAATATGGTTGGGTAAGAAATGACACAACCATCATATAAGAGAGGATGACCTCTTATCCTCTATGGATAAGCAATTTTTAGGGTGAGTTCTTCAACGTTGATGCCGAGGCTACTTATAGAGACTCCTACCTCATTCCCATATAAGAACAATAAAACTATTCCTTGAAAATATAAGGACGAGTCATAATGATCGAGGAACCCACTAAATCAACTACTGCATTTTACTTGTCAAGAGTTAGCCATTTAACCATATCGGTAGATGTGAAGATCCTTTTGCTCAATAGAATCAGAAGATCGATGTCACTTTGATTTTAACAACCCTCATGTTAGGACCAATAACTCAAAATTTGAGAAGATCAAAGAGGCAATAGATGAGAAAGAGGCCACTAAGTTCCTGAAATTTATCAAGCACAGCAAATACAGTATTATTGATCAGTTCAGTAAACAACTGACCAAGATCTTTATATTATCTTTACTTTTTAACTCAAAAGTTCATCGAAATGCACTGCTAAAAGTGTTAAACAAGGCGTATGTGTCACCCGATATTTCAGTAAGAAAATTGGATCACTTGTTAAGAATATCACCGCTGATAACTACATCCCGTACACTAATGATGAGATCTCTCATGGTTGTAGGGGTAGCTACAAAGCTCTACATATTGCTACCTAGTGCAAAGGTCGCAACTTACCAAAAGTTCTTATAAACAATGGTTTTGCCCTTAATGTCATGCCCTTAGCTACCTTAAACAAGCTTCTTATTGATACTTCTCGCATCAAGCACATCAATATGGGGGTGTGAGCATTTGATGGGACTTGTCATGGAGTCATCAAAAACATCATTATTCCACTTCAGATAGGTTTATGCACTTATGAGATTGATTTACAAGTAATGGAAATTACCCCATCCTACGATTGCTTGCTTGAGCGGCCATGATACATTAAGTTGGGGTAGTACCTTCATCTTTACATCAAAAGCTAAAATTCATGATCGAAGACAAAGTGGTCAGCGTTGGTGCTGAAAAAGAGATGATTGCTACTACTTTTACTGATACTACCTATGTCAAACCAAATGAAGACGCACTTGAGCTATCTTTTTAATTGTTCGAGTTTGTTAATGCTACATTCATAGGAGAAGGTTTACCGATAGTTGAGCCTTGACTGTCAAGGAATACCAACATGGGTCTAAAATTAACAATTGGCAAAGGTTGTCGAGTTGAAAAAAAGCTTGGTAAGAATCTACAAGGAATGGCCAAAGGTTTTGATATCATTAACTAGGTTTCGATATCATTATCAGAGAATAGCTCATCTGTTGGGCCAAGATGTAGGACTAGAAATAATGGTATTCCCACCAATTTGTGAAACTTTTTGCTTGAGATGATACATGGATCTTGGCCTATTAGAAAAAAAGAAAGCAACTGATGTATTAGTCATTTTGAACCGAGCCTTCTGCAACCTTCATATCCCTATAGCTGATGATCAGCCAAGCTAGTTGAAGTGGAGCAATAAAACATGCTCTCATCCATCATAATATATTCTTGACAGCGAGGCTGTGCCAAAAATCGTTGTGCTTTTTAAGTCTATTTTCATGTAATGTCAAGAAAAAAACCTACTTGCTTCTGCCCAATAGCTCTATGGGTTTTGTAATAGGCATCTTTTATCGAATATTATCAATAAAATAAACTTTTGCATAAAGCATTTCATCTTGTATGGCCATTTTTATTCTTTACCCTTGCTCTAATTCTTTGTCTACATATAGTTTTATCTATATTGTTTATTTTCTCACCTTTCAGGTGCTCTGATAAAGTGACATGGACATTTTAGATAATCTCCCAAAGATTGATTTTGAACGATCAACCTGTACTAGTGAAATTCATTTCGATAGAGATTATGAGGGGAACTTCATACCATCAGATCTATTGTGATTGGTTGAACATGAAGAAAAACAGATTTTGACCCATGAAAAACCAATTGAAGTTACAGATTTAGGGAATAAAGAAGATCAAAAAGAGGTTAAAGTTGAAACTTTCGTAAAACCCTTCACTAAAACCAAACTAATAAACTTACTCCAAGAGTATCAAACGTATTTGGCTGGTCATATGAAGACATGCCTGGATTAGATGCTAACATTATGGTCCACAGGCTTCCCCTTAAACCTGAATGTAAACCAATCTAGCAAAAAGTTAAGAAGGATAAAACCAAAAATACTCCTTAAGATTAAGGAAAAGTCAAGAAACAATTTAAGAAAAGATTCTTTGCTATAGCCAAATATCCAGAATGGGTTGCCAAGATTATCCCAATCCCTGAGAAAGATGGCAAAGGACGAATGTGTGTTGATTATCGGGACCTAAACTGGGCTAGTCTGAAAGATAATTTTTTGCTACCTTATATCATTGCTTTGGTCAATAATACAGCCAAGAACTCATTCTCCTTTATGGACGACTTTTCAGGCTATAATCAAACTAAAATGGCACCTAAAGATATGAAGAAAACTACTTTTGTAACCATGTAAGGCACATTTTGTTATAAAGTCACGCCTTTTGGGCTAAAAAATGTGACGGTAACTTATCAAAGACCATGATGACACTATTCTATGACTCAATGCATAAAGAGATTAAGGTCTATATGGATGATATGATCGCCAAGTCCACAAGAGAGGACAAGCATGCCACAGATCTTCAAGAGCTCTTCAAACGGTATGAAAATTTTGGCTAAAGTTAACCTTTCCAAATGTACTTTTAGTATCACCTCAGGTAAGCTACTAGGTTTTATTTTCAGTAAAAAAAGATTAGAAGTTGACCTAGATAAAGTTAAAGCTATCCAAAACATGCCATTGCCTCGAACCCAAAAAGAGGTGAGAAGTTTCTTTGGAAGACTGAACTATATCTCCATATTTATATCCTAACTCACTGATAAATGTGACCTTATCTTTCAGCTTTTCCTTAGAAAAATTTTGGGGAATGGAATATGGAATGTGAAGAAGCTTTCGACAAGGTTAAACACTATCTATCAAACCCACCAGTTCTTGGTTGACCTTTCATCCTTTACCTGGTGGTTTTCAACAAGTTTATGGGTTATGTACTTGGGCATAATGATGATTTAGGAAAAAAAAAAGCAAGCAATTTACTACTTGAGTAAAAATTTACAAAGTGTGAAAATAACTATTCCACAGTTGAGAAATTGTTTTGTGCTTTGGTTTATGCGGCCAAAAGACTTAGGCACTGCATGCTATATCACATCACATGGTTAATGGCAAGACTCGACCCTATCAAGTATTTGTGCGAAGCCTCTGCACTGTCAGGAAGGTTGGCTAGATGGCAAGTCTTGCTCTTCGAATACGACATTATCTATGTCAACCAAAAGGCTATTAAAGGTAGCACAATAGCTGATTTTTTAATGAGCTGAGTGACAGGCAACTATGAACCTTTAAGCTTTGATTTCCCAAATGAAGATTTGATATGCATCATTAAAAGGGAAGATATTAATAGTCATGACCAATCACAGGAAATGTAATTTGATGGAGCGTCAAATGCTTTGGGGCATAGATTTGGGCCAATATTGATTTAACCCAACGAAAGTCACTATCTTTTTACAGCTAGGTTAAACTTTGATTGCACCAACAATATATCAGAATATGAAGCTTATGCCATGGGGCTCCAAGTAGCTATCGAGAAAAATGTCAAGACTCTACAAGTTTTAGGTGACTCAGCCCTAGTCATCTACCAACTAAAATGAGAGTGGCAAAGGCGTGACGCTAAATTGATTCACTATAGGAAACTGATCTCAGAACTCAAAAAAAATTTGATGATATTAGCTTTCATCACTTACCTTGGGAAGAAAACCAAATAGCTGATGCCTTAGCCACATTATCATTTATGTTTAAAGTTAATCGAGAATTAGATGTTGCTCATATTTAGATGAGCATTTATATGATTCTAGCACATTATCAGAATATCGAAGAAGAGAAAGACAGCCTACCAGGGTACCATGACATCCTTTTATACATCAAGGATTAATAGTATCCCGAGCATGCCATAGAAAATGACAAAAAAACTATCAAGAGAATGGCTATGGGATTCGTTCTGGATGAGGACATCTTATACAAAAAGAGTCAAGATCAAGTGTTACTCAGATATGTCAATGCTTCTAAAGCCAAAAGGATCCTAGAAAAAGTTCATGAGGGAATATGTGGCACGCATGCTAATAGGCACCAAATGGCTAAACAAGTTATAAGGTCGAGTTATTATTGGCTAACCCTTAAATAAGATTGTATCAACATGCCTGAAAATGTTACAAGTGTTAAATTTATGCACATAAGATCAACGTCTCATCCTTACCACTTCACATCATGACAATTTCGTGGCCCTTCTCTATGTGGGGCATGGATATGATTGGGCCCATCACCCTTAAGGCCTCAAATAGACACCGGTTCATCTTAGTGGTGATCGGTTACTTCACTAAAGAGGTAGAGGTAGCCTCGTACGTCTATGTCACTCGGTCAATTTTCTACAAGTTTATAAAAAAGACATCATATATTGATATGGGCTTCCCAAACAAATCATCACTGATAATGCTCGTAACTTGAAAATAACATGATGCAAGCAAGATGTTCCCAATTTAAAATCCATCATCATAGCTCAGTGCTATACGAACTAAAAATGAACAATGCAATCGAGGCAGCCAATAAGAACATCAAGAAAATAGTCGAGAAAATGGTCAAGACTTGCAAAGATTGGGATAAGAAATTATCTTTCGCACTTCACACGTATCAAACTTTAGTCTAAACATTCCATAGGTGTTACCTTGTTCTCCCTAGTCTATGGGATGAAAGTCGTCCTACTTATCTCCTACTTATCAAAGGGGATACCCCCTCTAATAGTTATAATGGAGGCCAAACTCAAGGTAGCTAAATAGGTCAAAGGCAGATATGATTAGTTGAACCTTATCAAAGAAAAACAAATAAAAGCCATCTATCATAGGCAAATGTATCAAAAGCACATGATTAGGGCCTATGATAAAAAGGTTCGCCTACGTTAGTTTCATGAAGGAGATCTGGTGCTCAAGAAAATCCTTCCAATCCATAAGAATGCCCAAAGAAAGTGGACCCCAAATTGAGAAGGACCATATGTCATGAAACAAGCATTCTTCGAAAGGTCCTTGATCTTTAATGAAAATAAACAGCAATGTCTTACCCAACCCAGTCAATTAAAACTCTGTTAAGAAATATTATGCCTAAAGGATATAAACCTAAAAAGGCATCATCAGTTAAAAAAATAAAAATAAAAAAATAAAAAAAAAAAGAGAAAAAAGGAAAATGAAGTCTTAGATGAAAACTTAAAAGGGCATTTGGGAAACCTACCTAACTTAAGTTAAAAACCTAAAAGGGTGACTCAAGAAACTTAACTTTGACTTGATCCAAGGTTCAACCAAATTAGATTTTAGCCAAACACCTGTAAGAAAAGCCTCAATCAAACCACACCTAACGGTGGCCAAATCAAATCAAACTTAGTCTTAATTTGAATAAATAAAGTCGAAACTCTAATCAAATCAGATCAAACCTGAGCTAAATTAGAGTTAGACTTTACCTAAACCTAACCCACTTTGGCAGGATAAGGAAGTAAACACCTAATTTATGAGCATTTGCAGAATAGCATAGGGTAATCCAAAGTGTCTTTAGAATATCAACTCATATCAGACAGATTGATTATTTGGGAAAGATCTCAAGATGTATTAGAAAACATTCATGTCAAGATTGTTAGGGCATCAATCGCCTAAAAGGTTACTTTATTGTCATTCTGCCTTTTGTTTATCAAATGTAAATCGAATGGTATCACCTTTTATCATGAATGAAATATTACCTTGTTTTTCTTAACCCTTTCTACATACACCTGTATTACATTTTACCATTCAATTGATAATACTCGATAATTGAATAAAATTCACATCAAGATTTTTTAATATTACATCGAAAAGATGAGAAGAGCATAAGAAGCTTTGTTGCCTTGAGTGTTAAGACCATGAATTTCCCATTACATCAATACCTACCTATCACAATTATGTATTAATTTATCCTTAACTTCTAAGACCATCAGTCAAAAAATACAGTCAAAACTCAATCAAAATTCTATCAAGCCTTAAACACTAACCCAACCAAATAGTCACCTAACCTGCAAATAGCTAACAAGACTAACAACGTTATCAAAAATGATCATCAAATACCCTAATTCAAAAAACATAACCGGCCTAATTCTTAGCCTATTAAAAAGAGCTTGCCTAGCATGTTGAGTCAAGAAAATGATCATCCAAGCATCGAAAGAGTCATGATCACAAGGCGTATTAATGTTTAAAGTGTAACATCAGAAAAATGGCTTCTAATTAAAAGAAAATTTTTCAAATTTTTTTTCATATTAAACCTTAAACCATGATTATGTAGTCACACTATCAAGAAACTTACATACACATCATTATATCATGCATTCATATTGGCATAGCATAACATCATCCTATCAACATCATGTCAAGCATTATATGTTGAATCTTGATGAACTTTTGGTAAGAATCTTTGAGAGTAAAAATTAGCAAATTGAAAAGTTGCTCAAGTAAGACCCTTATTTCTCTAAAGTTTGATGTCATTGCTTGAATTCTATGATTTGACTTATTAGCATCTTTTGTTAAAGCTTTTGGAAAAAAAAAACTTGTGTCAAGACCTTTTGTTAAGAAATCATTTTTCAAGGTCTAACATCATTGGAATGCTATGATTTGACTCATTGGCATCATCTATTAAGAATTTTAGTCAAAAACCTCAGCCAAGACCCTTTTGTCAAGAAATCCTTTTCAAAGTCTGATGTCATTGGAATGCTATAATCTAACTTATTGGCGTCTTTTGTCCAGAACTTTTGTCACGAACTTTAGTCAAGACAATCTATCAAGAATTATTGTCAAGAACCTCAGTCAAGATACTTTGTCAAGAAATGCCTTATCAACAACCTTATTCAAGACACTCTGTCAAGAAATCTTTTCAAAATGACCAGCATCATAGGTCGTGATTCGATATGTTGGCATTTTGTTATTTTAAGTCAAACTTGGGGATAGGTCAAGCCTTGGATCATAGTCTAGGTCTTTTATTCAAAATTTGTTAAAAAAATCTAATCAGAAGTTCAATGTTGCCGATTGTGAGGGCATATTGGCACTATGTCATTTTAAATCAAACTTAGGGATAGGCTGAGCCTAAAATCGCAATCTAAGTTTTTCATCCAAAATTTTAGACTTTATATTTTGCCAAAAAAATCTCAAAATTGTCACCAAAATTATATCTTGTCCTAGTAATATATTAAATTTAGTCTTTTCAATGCAAGAAAACAAGGCAGCTTTGAGCACACCCCGGACAAAATAGTGTCTATTAGTCTTTACCTTGCTCCTGATATTCAGCAACAGCCAAAGAGGGGTAGTTGTAGAACCAAATTTTGCGTGAGAAATTTTTAGTACACTCGTTATTTGGAATAATTCAATTAAATAGGCCATTTTTAATTTAGGCTTTTTGGGTTCAAATTAATTCGCTTATTTTTTTAAAATTTAAGCTTATTTGGAAAAATGCAAGAAACTAATACAAAAGAGTGACTTGGGTTTGAACCTAAGCCACCCTTTCTGAATATGTAGCCCATGACCAACACATTCATCACATACTTTAGTCATAAACTAACAAAAAAATATATCAAAAAGAAAAAAAAAAGTGGCCTGGGTTTCGAAGCTAGGCCACTAGCTAAAATGGGTTATTTGTGGCCCATACATAAAGCATGAATTCATGCCATAAAATGACAAAAACAAATAAAAAGACAAAAAGACAAAAAAAAAAAAGAACTAATAGCCTGGGTTTCAAACCCATGCCACTTTTGTAAAATGGGTTACCTATGACCCTCACGTTGAAGCTAAGTTTTTTTTTCATAAAATGACAAAAACAAATGAAAAATAAAAAACCAACAAAAAAGACAAAAAAAGTTGAGTATGGCAACTGCTCTGTTCATTTCCAGAACCAACCATGGTAGCTTTTACCATAGATCTGGTTCCCAAACCACCAACTGTTCAGCTTTTTCTTGGTTCATATAACCACAAGAGAGGAAAAAAAGAGGGGAAATTCTTCAAGAATTTCAAAAAAAAAATCTTTAAGAATTTCCTAAAAATTTTCAAGAATTTCAAAAAATATATATAACACAAGCTTTCAAAAAAATCAAAAATTCAAAGTGGGGTATTTCAATTAAGGGGATTTGGTGCCTATATTGAGAATCCCAATGGTAAAAAGGAAGCTCATATTGAGAGGAAGAATATACTAGAGTTTGGAAACAATCCAACAGTGGATGGTGGTTGGATTTGTCATAAAAGGTTTGAGCTTCTCTTATAGATTTACAAAAATCCAACTTCAAATTTAGAAAGAGGAATCGAAAAAAGTCTAGAGGTGAAGTTTAAGGGCTAACTGGCACCGATGATGGTGGCCGATGTCCAGTGCAGTGGTCGATCATCAATTTAAGGGTTTATGTTTCTAGTTTTTTTCTTTTATGATCTGGTTTTGGGGTTAGAAGAAAGAAAGAAAAAAAGGAAAAAAAACAAATTGAGTGGCCTGGTTTTCAAACTCAGGACACCCATATAGAAGAAAAAACAACTTGCCACCAAGCCTCACCAATATTCAAGCATAAAATGTCCAAAAAAATTTTAAAACTGTTATTGGGATGTGAGGTGCCGTTTTATGTTTGAGGTTGCATTTTATCATTATGAAATGCTCGTTTAAATTTTTTTGATGATATTTGTTCTATGCCTTTGATTTTTAATATTATTTGTTTATTTTTTTATTTTTTTATGATACTTGTTTGATTTGATAAAGTGTATATATATATATATATATTTGTCAAGAAAAACACCCCAAGTTAGATTAAGATTAACGCAAATAATAAGATTAATCTTGGTCAATTATTTTTCACAAATTGATATCTTAATCTTGGGGTAACATTGAGCTATTTACGTTGGGATTCAAGGTTAAAAGAAGATAAATATTCTTTTTTTAAAATATAATATCCTTTTTAGTGTCAAAATTTATTCATGCCTTAATCTTTGCTTAGAATCCTCGTGCTCATCGCATTGTCAACAAGCTGTTTCATCATCCTAAACTACTCAAGATTGCATAGATAAGCTCGTGAAGCCTATGTCACTCATTGTTTTCTACCACAGATATTCGGATGTCCATGGCTCGAATTTAGTCCTAATAAGTTTGAGAAAATCAAAAATACCTCATCTTTTATGTTGGTAGCACTATATTCATGACTCAAAAAAATTATTTTCGAACCATAAAAAATTTTTCATGAATTTTCTGACATTTTTTCCTATAAGGGCATCGAATCACCTTTCCAATGGTGTCTTGTTTGCCCTTAGATCATTCCGAATGTAAGCGTTATGATTTTTTGAAGTTTTGCTATCTAGAACCCTTGGAATCAGCAATTCATATTCTGTTTGGGCTGATTTGGCCCACCCAATGATTTTTTGAATTTTTCAAATATTTTTCAAAAAAAGTCTATGTAATTTCCTTTTTGTAAAGGCATCTTTTGTGATTTAATGATTTCGCAAGAGTCCAGAATGATTTTTTAAAATCAGCTACCCCACTTCTCTTAGATATGCTACCAGTGTCAAACCAGTCCCTAATGTGAAAAATATTTCCACCTAGGAGATAATTTTTTAGGATTTTTGGAATAATTTTATATTGATTCTTATCGAGTTAACTTTCCAATGGTACCTTACACATCCCCTAGAAGCTTTGGAGTTGTCCAAAATAAAATTGAAAATGGGGATAGCGTGACGTTGTCCCCTATTTTCAACATTCTTCAAGATTAGTTGATTCCTCTGAACTCTCACTCTAAGGCATTTAAATGCTTCCATGTGATCTCGATAAATCTATCTAGTCAAAAGGAACATGTTTGACTCCCGTAGACTTAGATCAAGGCATGATCAATTTTTAAGCTTTATCATCCATATTTTTATTAATTCTTTTTAATTAAAAATCACTTATTTCGTCAAGAACTTGCCAAAAAAATTTGTCATTTTGTTAAGAGATCACTGAAACTTTATCAAAATAAATCTTTTTAGTTCATTTCTCTAAAATCATTGAAGTTTCCATTAGAGATACTTTGACCCCATCCTTCGAGGGGATACTCTAACCTTGTTGTTGTAAACCTCATTCAAATTTTAAAACTTACCAAAGTTGTCATGTATGGGGATACTGCAACCTTGTCTTCTGAGAGGACACTCCAAACTCACTTTTTTTTCAAAAATTGTCAAAAAATAGCTAAAATTTGTCAATCTCATTCTTCTTAAAATAGTCAAAAAATCAAATTTTCTCTTCTCAAATTTTCTTTGAATTTTTTAATGTGCAAACCTAATTTTTGCACTTCGATTTGTCTATGGATCTCAATGTGTCTCTAAAATTATCGATTCGATTATTTAAAGAAAATTGATGACAATCATTAGATACATTCCTATCATCCCTTCCTTTTTCCCTTCCTCTTTCCCTTTTTTTGTTTGATTTATTTTTATGCGATATTATTTTTTATCTTACTAACATGTTTTCCCTTGTGTTGTTCATCTTGCATTCATATTTTGAAAACAGTTTTTAAAAAATCACAAAAGTAATGTTTTGTGTCTATATCTTTCCAATGTTTAACCCTAAGTATTCGATTTTTAAAAAATAACAATAAACTCGAAGGCTGTTTTTAATCATAGTCTCTATGTTCTTCACTGCTCCGAAGTGCATATGAGATTCAAATTTTCTTTAAAATCCAAGTTTATTTTTTTATACAAAATTCATGCATTAAAAAAGGGATTATAGTAAGTAATGATAAGTCAAAACTGAAAAAACCACAACCAAGTTTGGACATGGCTAGAAAGGTACCAATTTCGAGTATCACGAGGAGGTTCATACCTTCTTATGCGTAACAAACTCTCAAACCCAACTATCGAATCTTTGGACCACGCAGATCGTGAAACCAATGTCTTGAGTTTCATAACTCAAAATATTAATTTCAATGGGCATCTGATCATGTCTAGCCCAGATGATCGGTGGTGACTCCAATTGTTGGCCACTTGATAGAGGCCACCTAAGGCTAGTTAGGCAAGCGATTCATCCGACAGTCTTTTTTCAGGGTCAAACATTAAGAGTGCATACTTTCTCGCTGCCATCACATTGAGAAAAAAAGCCCCGATAGAGAGGTTTTTACTGGTCGAAAAACACTATTAAATTACACAAGCTTCTTTCATGTGAAGCATGGTGTCGACAATAGTGTAAAGAGGGGACATTCCCAAACAACTCTTCCATTTGCACAACGTGGATAGGAAATAAATACATCAACCTAGCAAAGAGACCAAAGGCAAGCAAGGCCAAGCACATTGATGTGGACAAGCCACAAGAAGTTTTTTATGTAGAAAAACCCACAGAAAGTTCCTACACCACCCTTTTATAACCCTACCAACCCTCTAAAAAAATAAAACGGCACTGCATCGAGGAAGCCAAGGCTAACAACTTTGATGTGCACAAGCCTAAGAGGTTTTTACACTTTTCCTTTATACATCAATGTGGACAACTCCTATGAGGTTTTCATACTTCCTATTTATATTTCGTGTATTAATTTTGTAGCATTTAATTTATCCATTACAAATATTTGGATTTGATTTTGTAAATAATAAATATAGATTTATTTTCTAAGAAACAACAAACTATTATTAGGAAAAATGAACATTTATAGTAAAGAAGATAAAAATTATTGTTAAACGTTAATAATTCATGTTGTATGATTTAATATGTGATATAGTGTTAGAGTTTCACTTTCCATATTGTATCATTTTTAATTTTCTTTTTATGTTGTGAATTAGGAGTTAATCTTTGTGCATCCTTTTAATGCAATTTGTTCATTCTATCATTTTCTTAGGGACATATTCAATTGCATAGCATTGTGATGCCTTATTTTTTGTCTTGTTTCATCAGGGATATTCTATACTTTGATAACTTGGGTGAATGAGAGAAAGTGGATAAGATGAAAAATAGATTTGCTCAGTGTCATAGATTGCTTTAAAATTTTCAATTCTTCAATGTACATGTTTAAAACTTTAAGTATTACTAATCAAATTAGGGAGAACAACATACTTCTTCACAACAGGCATTATGCATTTTCAAAACTTTTGAAAAGTCTAAGTTCATTTTATTTTTTCTATTATTAAAGCTTTTTGCCAATATCATATTTAAAGTATTTTTTGCCTTCCTTATCATGGTTACAGATGTAATGGATGATATTATGATCAACTACAATGAATATTGACGATGGAAAAAACCAAAATCGCAAAATAATCACCACAACATCTCTTTTTTTTCACCTTCTTATTTGTGAGGATCATATGATGCTCTTATAATGCTTTTGTAGGGAAAATAAGGGAGAGGAGTGTGTAGAAAGGAAGAGATTTGTGTGTTGAATTGGATTAATTGATATCATTCAACATCAAAAAGGCATGCATAGGTGCAGTAGATGACATGTTACATGAACTCTGTTAAAGACCTATGCACGAATTACATGCAATTAATGCATTTCTCCAATCCATGTGCAAACATATCCAATACGTGGAAACACTTGAAATTATACAATATCCAAGACTTCTAGAAAAAATCAAATTAATTTTCTATAGCTTTATCCTTTTCTATGGAGCTTAGAAATTAATTCAAACATAAGCTGATTTTTTCTGGACTGAAGGTGTTTAAGGACAGAATGAAGTTAATCCTCTAAATTATAAAGCTCTCTTAGGACTTAAATTCTCAAGATCTTCTCCCATATAATGCTTTTGATTTCATTAGAAAACTTCCTTTTTGGCATTAAGTTTTCCATGCTTAAAAGTCCAATGTTTAATTTTATTCAATTTCCTTAGCATAAAGTTGGAATTGCTTTCTTTTTTTCCTAAGCCAAAAAAGCTTTATTAATAACTACAAAGATTACAAGGTCTAAGCTAATCACAAGATTATTAAAATGTCATAACCAAGAGGCAGCAAAACCTCAAAACAAAAAGAAAATCACCTAATAATAAATAAAATAGACTATTATAACAATTTAAACCATCACATAAAACTAGATAACCCCTCAAAGAAATTAAAAAAAAAGCAACGCTTCATTTTGATGACTTCAACAATCCAAAATAGAGAAGCGCTTGACTGAAAATACTGACCAAAATCCACCAGAGCAAATCAAACCTAAAACCGCCAAATTTTGAAAGCACCATAAAAGAAACTACATATTCCAAAATCAAATTACCCAAAATAACTTATGTTGATTTTTAATAGAGCTCCAAGCATAAAAAGTCATAAAAATTGCCAATAGCTTTTCATCTCCATATTAATAGAATAAGTTTCTAGAATATCAATCATATCGTTCAAGTATGCTCTCCATGCACCAAGTAAGGAAACGATAATAATATTTTAGTGACTTTAATTTTGAAGAATTTTTCACAATTGTTTACTTATATTTATCATTAACATCAACATGGATTGAATTGAAAGAAAGATTTGAGAAATGATTCCAATTATTAGATCTGACAATTTATGTATTTATGTCATATTTTTATATTTTGTCATGTCATGTTTAGGTCATTTTACATTTATATAGATTTTAATATGTTAATAATTCGTATTATACAAACTTTAAGATATATATTTGTGTCATGTAATCAATACTTTATATGTGTTATATTTATGCAATCATGTAAAAATTTGCTAGGTCTACAAAATTTCAAAATTTTGGCCTTTTATACATTAGAATTTCAAAATTTTCATTTAGAATTTAAATTGAACCCTTTAAATTAACATTTTAAGCCAACAGCTATGTGTTCTATTAATATTGTTCCAAGCTTTTAATTCTAAAAATGTATTAAAATATGGCTTAACTCAAACCGAAAAGCTAAAAATTTATGGCTTTTCTAGTTCAAGCATGCTTGTTAAAGATGATTTTTTTTGCCCTCACAAATTTAAAATTTTATTATTGTACACATCTTTTTGAACATTTTAATTCATCACAGCATTTTTCAACAGTAATACTAAAAGCTTAAATTTCTTAAACTACATTTTCTCATGAACTTTTACAACACACTTTTACAAATAATAATACTTATCTAAAATCTCAAATATATTACAATTGAAGTGATAGATACAATGAAAAGTTTTAATAGAAATAGAGTTAATTTATCCAATTCTTTACTTTAGGTTTGGTTTTATCACTTTTTATAAGTAGAGATAAATGTTAAGAGCTTCCATGAAGATTGACATTCTAGTTAGTTTGTTTTCATCTTAATCAACACTTTGAATAATACTTTAATCAAAGTGAAGCATTAGGACATATTCTTTACAACAAATTTTGTAACCTTTGATTCTATTGATAAATATTTACATATGTTTTTATATATTTACTTTTTAAAAGGAAAATACCATTGACAAAACTAAATAATCTCAGGAAAAGGGAATTAAAAATTATTGTTAAATGAAAATTTTAATTTAATTTAAGCATACGGAATGCCCTGATATTTTCTAAATCATAATTTCATCAATATGACTAATCATCGATAACCTATTAACCCATCATTGTTATTAAAGATTTAAATTACGATCATAAATGTATTTTTTTAGTCCATTAAGTTTATTGTGATTGTAAATGTAATGGATGCTATCATCATAATTACAATCATTGCGATATTAATTTTGACAACATCTTGAAGAACATAATAATAATGATTACAAACATAAATTTTTTTAATTTTTAAAGAAGTTTATGACATTATATGATTTTCAATTTATTAAAAAAAATCCATAAGTTGTACTTTAAATATATAATTTACAATCAGTACTTTTAACAGTTATGGATTACTAACCATTCACACTTTAATTCAAGCCATGTTCCTTTAATCTTGATAAAACTTATATTTGTCATCAACATGGATTAAAATGGAAAGAAGATTTGAGAAATGATCCAATTATCATGCCTTTGATTTTGGGCATATATCCATAAGAAGTAATCTCTTTTATCTATAATTTTTTTTGTCTTTCTTTTCAAAATTTAAATCTAAACATTCTAAATTAACATTTCGAGCTCTACATGTTGGAGTGTTTTTTTAAAAATAATATATAAAAGATGAAATAATTTCATTAACCTTCACATCTCTAAGCTTATCCAATTTTTTCAACCCAAACCTTTCCAATATTAATACTATATTAAGCCCTAATTGTTTAAACTTTCAAATATATTGTCGTTAAGATGATAGATATGAAACTTTTTAATTGAAATAAGGTAATTTATTTCATTCTTTTCTTAAAGCTTAGGTTATGAATTTTTACAAGAACAAAGATAGAATACTAGAAGTTTCATAAAGATTGTCTTTTGGTAGTTGGTTTGTTTTCATCTTAAACTATCACTTTGAATCATTATTTACTTAAAGTAAAGCTATTAAGGCATATTCTTTACTATCAAATTTTGCTAACTTTTTTATTTTTGTGATCTGTTTAATGCTCATGTAGTTAGCAACTCTCATCATTTCTTCATCCTTTTCAATACTACTCCTAACGATTGATATAATTTTTCCTTGAATCTTAGATTGCTTAAACTACTTGCCCTCTACCCATTCAAAACAACAAGTTAAGAAGATAGCATGGATCTAAGGCTGAGACAAACCAATCCAATAGGAAATATTGGTGACATGTACATTTTAAATCAAGAATATCCATACATCTTAAAGTGCATTGATCAGATTCTTTTTATTGATATTCCATTTCATAAGCAACAATTGAAAGGCAAATTAATTTTGCAATGGGGAAGCTTAACTTAAAATTTGAATTTACAAGAAAGCTAAACCAAGATAGGTTTAGCCTATGGACCTAGCATTGAGTAATAGGCACACCAAGTTAGTGTTTTGACTTCTAAAGATTGATAAAAACCTCATTTATGTCAAAGAAAAGAAAGGCATGAATTTTCTCCATTGGTTGTAATAAGAAACTTTAATCTATTAGTTGAGTTTTTTTTAAGCTTGCCTAGAATGCATTAATGACGTGATAGTTCAAGGCAATACTATGCTATACCTTACATTCAAAAATGGCCAGATCGAAGCTTTTAATCTCCTAATTAGATGGCTTCAAAAAAACCATCATGGTATTACCTATGATTAGGAAAGAAATAATCATAAATTAGAGAGACAATGATGACAAATCTATGTCGCACATAACGGCTAAAAATAAAAAATATCAGGTATATGCAATTTTATTCGCTCTACCTAAGACTTCAAAAAAATACTCATTAATTGTCGTGAGTATTTGTGGTTTTGAGTTTCTTCACTGTTAAAACTCATTGCAATTAAAAGTGATAGAAAATCTTATATTTACAACCATGAGAATTATGATGCAATTGAAAAGTCATCCTTAACCACAATGTAAATCATACTCTTTTCCATTAATTGCAGTAAGTTGCATTCCAAAATTCCCTTTGATAATAATTAATGGTTGTTTCCACTCTCTTAATCATGCAAGCATTAAAGCTATTGCACATTGATATATGTTATTTCATCATGATTCATGGAATTGCTATGTAAGTAAGTTTTAGTATAATATTTCTTTTCAACAAACATATCCTTGAAAACTTTTCTCTTTCCTAATTTAACACACTTTTTATTCATAATGAGTATAGAAATAACTTGAGAGCTCATATATGTTCTCGAAGATCACACTTCCACTAGCTTAATAAGTTATTTATGAAAAATTTACACAAGCGATTAGGAGAAATTATTAGTAACAAAACTTTTTCTAGATTTGTTATATTCATTATGTTGTTCTCTTTTTCACATAGAATATTATATTTTTCATGTCCTATAATAAGTTTAAAATATTAGGATATTAACGAAGAAGTAAGGTGTTTTTTCACAAGGATCGAACAAAATTATGAAAAGATATAGCGCGTTCATTACTAATGGATTTAGATTTCATACAAAATCTTAGAAAAGATTCAGGAGAACTCAAAATAGTGGAGTACTTATTACTTCTTCAACTACAAACTATGCTAATGTTAGGGACAGTAATCCTATAACAGAAAATGCTGATTATTATGGAATGATTAATAATATTGTCGAGTTAGATTGTTATGGCAAGTGGAAAGCTATGTTGTTTTGATATGATCAAGCTGATGTGAATACTCATGGAGGTATTAAAAAATATATGTGTAAATTTACAATATTGAATTTTTTTCGATTAGTTAACGCTAGACAATAATTGATTGACAAGCTTTTTTTAATTCAAGTAAAACAAATGCTTTAATATAAATATCCAATGTGGGTTGGTATGTTGTACTTCATAACATACCTAGCAACTTGTTTGATATAAGTGATGAATGCTGAGATGATGTTGAACAAAGAGTTTAATGTTTGCATTTTGCCGATCAAAACTTAGATCAGAATATCCTTAGTACCCATACAGAAGTTCAATGGGTTCATAAAGAAGTCGATCAAGACATTTATAAACCTTGATGAATAAAGTGCATTGAGTAAGATTATTATGTCACAATTGATTTGTGATATATTAATTTACAATTTTGACATTTTATTGTATGATACAAATAGCATTTTATTATGAGTAATACCAATGTTGTTAACTTAAAATTTTTGTAGATAGTATGCCTAGAAAAGATTGAAAGGTTTAAATATCATTTAAGTTGGTTAAGAACTAAAGCCCACTGTTGCTATGGTTGCACCTTCTTCATTAATCTCTAATCCACCTACATGAGATTTTCACCAAGTTATGTTTTTAGGAAATAAAACTATAGAGAATGTAGTTCGCACTATATTGAACACATGTACTATTAAATGTCATAGAAGTTCTTGCTTATGTTAATCACTCAATGTTGTGCATTTGTTAATTTTATTCGATGTTTTTTTATAATTGATAATAATAAGAAAAGCATAACTAGTGGTCATACGACTTTAAAAAAGTTATGGGCATTACCCTTTGATAATCGTAACTGATAACCAGCTAACTGAGCACAATTATTAGCTAGCTTTCTAGGCGTGATTGCTCGAAATGGGATGAAAGTGCCACTCGACTGTGGGTCATGGCATGAAGTGCCAAATGATGTGAAATTTAGGGTTTTAACTTTATTGAGGCACTAATATAAATTTGTTGACATTAATTTTGAAATATTCCTTTAAGAATTTCATTGTAAACCAAATCTAACATTGTATACTTTTTTCATTTCAACAACAATTTGCTTTGGATATTCCAACATCTTATGTTTTAAAGTTAGTTGGAAAAAAAAGAAAGATAAAGCTTGACTTAAAAAAGAGGTATTTTAATCTAAATATTGATATTGCTTTCCCAAAATAAAATCAAATGTGTGGTGCTTTTAGTAGGTAGCATGAGAAACTTCTTGAATTCTAGTATAGGTATAGTGATGTTTTTAATTAACTATTATTGGTGTCATGACATACCTCCTAAGCTTTTGAGACAGGAAACATGCCTAATTTAATAGTATCTTCAATTAGGATTTAGGCATGATACAAGTGAAAAATAAATGTTTCTCTTATTTAATTAGGAAAGATCATCGAATGAATTCCTCATCTGACTAACCTTTGATTGCTACCATGAGTGGCCAAAAACTTGGAGTTACCACCAATCATTTGGGTAAGGTATGATCGGTACCTATTAAAATCAATACTTCGAATTATAAAACTCGAAGCTTTGATTTTAAGGTCAGCAAGTATTGGAGTTTAGTAAGTAGGCTTGGGAGTTAGTTACATGTGGAGAAGGATTAGCACCTCATGATGCCTTAAATCAGTACCATCTAGCTACAGATTATCTTAGTTTTGGATTTTTTAGTTTTTAAGTTGTCATTATTTCTATATAATCCCCTTTAATACATGGATGAATTTTATTGAAACTAATAAATGTGATTTTTGTCAAAATTTGAATTCCACTACATAACCTAAAGAGATGGAGAAAAATAAGATTAAAAATAAATTTCGAATTTAATTTGAAAATGGTATTCCGTTTCAAGAATTGGAAGGATATCGAAACAAAACATAGCCTTGGTAATTATTTTTCTTAATATGCTTTCAAAAATATGATTGCAAAATTGTCAATAACAAAAGAAACTTATTAGTAAGACATAAATGAATACATTAAATATTGCATTAAAATAAGGCGTACAAAGCATGGAAAGAAAGGTTTATAAGGATGTATCTCGTAGTTATCATTGGTTATCTAGAAATAAACAAAGCAATAATTTTTAGGTGCACTTGGATATAGGTTAATTAAGGCATGAACATCGAGGTTTAGTCAAAAATTTGAGGAAAACCTAGGAAAGAGAAAATCATGGCTCTGGGTAAGATTTTGAAAAATGGGATTAAAAACCCGCATTGATGAAAAATTAGGTAATTTTTGGAAAATGAGGTATTTTTTGTGCAAAAAGGCTAATTTTAGTTGAAAAGCAAGGAGTTTGATCAAATTAAAATTCATTTGATTTAAAATGACTAAGCCTTGATCCGAGCCTAGCATAACCCACATGTGACTTATAACCCCATATGGCAGTCTGTCCCATTTCGAGGCGTTTGAATGCTTCAAAAAGGTGATTCAAAAAATTTATTGAATTTCACTAGGCTGAAACAACGGACACCATTACACTATGCTACTTCCCAAATTTATTTCAAGTTTATTTGATGGTTTTTAAGGTGAAAACTAGAAACTATTGGACAGGTAATTTGACAAGGATTAATATAAAAATATTCAAAAAATTTCAAAATCACTTTTCAAAAGAAAAAAATTTTAAGTCGAACTCAGTTTAGCACTATAGCAAGTGTAGGGGACTGGGTAAGTAAATTTTGAAAAAATTACTTTAGATTCATTCAAACCCAAAAATTCACAAATAATACCTTTTCAAAAAGGAAATTTCATTCATTTTTAGGAAAAATATGTAAAACAATTAATAAAAAAAATTTTGGGTCAAAAGCGGCTCATATTTATGTCCGATCACTAGCCTCAAAGCGTTTAAGAAAGCATGTAATCAAAGAATCATATATTCGTCATATAAGCCTCCCTAGAGGCAAACAAGATACCATTAGAAGGGTTATTCAATTCCCTTCAAGGGAAAAAAACTATAACAATTTAGAAAAATCATTTAGGGCTAGAAAATAATTTTCCAAAAGAGGGTTAAGCTATTGCCAATGTTAAAACATGGCAATTTTCAATTTTTAGTTTTCCTGGACAAAGATAAGCTATGAACATGTGAATATCCATCACTAAATGTCCATGATAGTGGAATCATAAATCCATTAAGTCATGAGGAAAATAGGTAAGTGAACAATCCATTATCTAAGCCATTAATAACACTTAGGTTAACATCAAGACTTTTGTCAAGCAAGTTAAAAGTCATTTTGGGAGGATTTGAAAATAGATTTTATTTAGCCTCATGAGACCATGAATCGATGCATAAGTGCTTGGTTTTGTCTTATTGTTAAAGCATAAATTTATTAAAAATAATAAACCAACATTAATCTCATTATTTAATATCTTGGGCTGGTTAATATCACAAAGGGAAAAAGAGGGATTTTAACAATAAAAGTGTCATCACAAGACCAACAGGAACAAGATTAAACCATCTATCATTAAAGAAATGCATGATTTCTTAGAAGGTTCATGGATACATGAAAATGGTTAGACATAGCAATGAAATAGAAAAATCAAAAATGACAAAGAAGGGAAAGAATATACTAATAAAAGCACAGACTCTCCTTTCTTCTTTCCTTTTCTTTTTTCTTTGTTTTTTTCCTTTATTTTCTCATTTTGGCTCTGGTAACCAACAGGAATTTTTTTAAGGGAAAGGCTGTGACATGAAGAATACTGTAAGAGCTAAGAATGTTTTGATAATGCTTCATTTAGCCAAGCAAAAATGATCTCAAGCGAAGATATTTTGAGTATTTTACTTGTACAAAATGATGAGTCATGGCACCATGTAGTCCGCTTACAATTTCTTATTAGCTAATGTACCTTTTCTTAGGGACTAAAAGAGCATTATATTGGCTTACATTCATTAAAGTTCATACTTACCTTTAATTTAATCAAATTATGCCTCTAAATGCCTTACATTCTAAGCTTATTAGGTAACAAAAACATATTAATCCAATTAAAAGGTCTAAAATAATTTTCATAAGGCTTGGCATGAATTTAGGTGATATTTGGGACAAAAAATGTAGTTAAACTTGTGCTTTGAACTAATAGTGCATAGGAAAGAAAATGCCACAAATCAGGCAAAAAAAACTAAATGTATCAGTGCATGTGGGAAATGTATCGATACATTTAAACAAAAAGCTTTAACATATTGATACATTTATGAATGTATTAAAACATTCAGCTAGTGTATCAATACATTTTAACATGTAATGATACTTTTGGTCTAAATTGTAACTCTAGTTACTTCCAAGCCTTGTATCCATACCACGGCCAGATGTATAGGTACATCTTGTGAACGTATCAATATACATACCCTTTATATTGAAACAGTGAAAACTTTCCAACTTTAGTGACACGGCAGCTAATGTATCGACACACCATGCTAATGTATGAAAACATTTCATGAAAAAGTCCATTTTACTGACCTTTAGCTCTTTCAGCACCTTACGTTAACTAAGAATGATGAGATACAAATCTGTACTTGCACATTTAGCCCTAATAACACCTTAAGATGCTTTCATAAAAACCTAGACAAAATGAGGTCTCTATATTTAATATTTTCTATAATGCAATTTTATGCAACATATATAATTATTAATGTGTTTTAGTAATTTACAGGAATAAGAATAAACAAAAGTTTTGAGCAGAAAATAGCAAAAATATAGTCACACAAGTAGATAAAAAGAACATTGCTTGAAAAACATATGAGAAAGTTTTTTAGATTTAATCAAAAATTATTATTATTATTATTATTATTATATTTTATTTTAAACCATTTTGATGTAAAAAAACATATTAAATGTTATTTTATAGGAAATGGAGTAAAGTGAAAAAATAGGATGAGTTAAACTATTCCAATTAACTCACACAAAGAAATATAGCTCCTATTTTAATGTTAAAACATAGCAAATCATAGTATGTTAAAATATATTTTTCTTTTAAAATAAGAACATATTTTGTAATCATAATGTTAGTTTAATTGTTTAATAGGAAAAAGCAAAGGAAAAAAGACTAAATATCAAGCTATTGCACCATTGGATAGCTCAATGAATATGCATGATATGAAAAATGAAATATTCATTGATGTTGCTAGAAAAGAAAGAAAAGGGTTGAGATCTCATGATGGGTCCAATGCTATCCACCTACGATGGTGCTAGTATTCAATGGCATAGTTGTTCACAAAGTCATTGTACACAGCAAGTTCATGATGGAAAAATAGATCTTATGGCATAGCAAAATTTTAGAAGTTTTTAAGCCAAATCGTACTTTTGTGCTGTCATATACAATAAAAATAACATAATTAAATAAACTTAGCTGCTGATCCATAGATGTTGTACAAGAAAACCTAGAGCAGATCTATGTGAAAGCTTCAACCAACTAGTTTTCTATGCTATTCTCCAATTTTTAGATGCTAGAGTGTATAGGCACTCTTTCTCTCCATCAAACTGATTCCTATGGCTTGATTCTCCTTCAAGATCACTTTGTGCTTACAGGTTTAGAATAATTGTGACAGAAAACCTTAGGATGGCTCAATGGTCTAACTTGAACTTTAGGCTACTACTTCTTATATATATCAAGTAATAAGGTGACCCTGAATTTATTATTTTAATTCAGTTAAAATAATAATTTTTACCTCCTCTTTAAAACCTCTTGGCCATATACCCTAGTATGGGTATCCTCTAAGTTTTAGCCAAACCTTAATGCAGCTAAACATTATTCTGGCTTGCTACATTTTAAGGACTTCAAGCTATTTAATCTAAATTCTTAATTTAATTCCAATTAAACCATTAACTTTGTTTAACCAGATAAGTTTTCATAACTCCAATTTTAATTCAAAATAAAATCATGACAAATGATTTTATTTGAATAGAATAATTATGTACTAATTATCAAAGTAATATAGTAAAATAATTAATTGACAACAAATTAAACTAATGAATAAAAAATAATTTTTCCTTAATAAAATTTATTTAGAATATTATTTACATTTAATTTATGAATAAATATTTAAACAAGAGTTTATAGATACCAAATTAATTTACCCACATCTATTTACTTTAAATTAATTGCTATAACTACTAGAAGATAAATATAATTAATTTAAATTACTAATTCTTGTCTTACTTAAATATTTACTCAAATCAAATATATATATCTTAAATAAATAATACAAAAACCAATTTTTATTATTTACTAGAGAAAACACCTACACCCCTAAAAAGGAGTGTCTCGATGCACCTTTTTACCATATTGAGAATCTTCTAACTTCAAGCAATTCGATTCATAACCAACTATTAAGACATTACGTTGAGCTAGTAAAGGGGCCAATTGGACATATAGAATTACGCTCCAATAATCTATGTGTTTAAATATTTTTAACTGAATAAATTAATCACATAATTATTAATCTCAAAGTCATACCACTAGAGACCAGAGACTGCACTCTTAATTATATGCTGTGTTATGTAAGCTTTATAAATAGCCTCTTAGTCCAATGACCTTGTCATATGTGTAAAACCCTCATATGATATCCGTGATTAACTTAAGGTTAAAATCCTTTTTGCTCTCTTTATCTTAAAGTTCCATTATACTCTTTATGTGAAAATGATTGTTCGCCACATGTGAACAATTTATCATTTGATATATAAATGATCGAGTCATTGTCCATTTTTACTATTCCATAGAGTGCCTTGTAAGAGAAAAATTATAGAAACAATGATTCTATACCTAGAAGTAAAGCTCTCATTGAATATAAGTCATATACCTAACAAACCAGTCTAGCAGCTAACTGCTTTGAGATGCTTTAGTCTTCAGAATATCAAAGTATACAGGTTATAAACATAGAGTCAATTACTTACTTAAGATTTATTTAATTACACAATGAACATCAAAAGTGAAGTAATCTAAGTAAATGGATTTATTAATATGCATATTGCACTTTGGTCTAGACCAACTCGTGGGCCAAGCCGGGCTGGATTCGGGTCAAGTTTGAGCATGTTATTAACATTAAATATGCTTGTCCAAGCCCGACCCGACCCAAAATATAGGCCTTAAATTTTGCCCAAGCTCGCCCATATTTATAAATAGATAGTCCAAGCTCGTTTAAGCCGACCCATATTATATTTTTTTATAATTTATTTTTTTAAAATATATTTTTAAAATTTAATTTTTATTAATTTAATAATTTTTTATTAAGTTTATAAATATAAATAATTTAACTTAGCTTTTAAAGTTTACACTATAATATTATATATGTATTGTTTATATGACACGAATTACATAATACATAAAATATAAAATAAATATATATAATATAATAGTAAAATAGGCTGGGTTGGGTCGGGCTAAGGATTTAAAAGTTGAACCCAAGGCTCGGCCTATTTTTTAATCGGGCATTTTTTTGTCTAAGCCCATTTTTAGGGCCTATTATGTTTGTTCAAATCCTCCCAAATTTTAGGCAAACCTTCAGGTTTGGGCAGACAGCCCGGCCCTTGAGCAGGTCTACTTTGGTCTAGTCCAATATATCACCACCTGTAGGTGATATATCTATGTCTTTAATTAGGAGTTAGCTTGCTTCAGATAGTTAAAACAAACCATCTCTACAATTGGATTTAGACAATATAATAGTCTTCATATTAGTTAATTGCTCATATTAACTCTACAGACTACGGACTATCAATTTAGACTACTTACCTTAAAATTTTATTTTCTTGCATATGAAGTGCATTATATGCAACATTCTAGTGGGATAAATAAAAGTAGGCAAAGAGTCATACTTGCTTACAATTACTTTAACATGTAAATTAAACGATGATAAAATAGTTATGATATAGTGAAAAACCTTAATGTATAAATATATACACGAATAATCAATTCAAACTAAAAGAAATACATCATAATGTCTTTCATCCTTAGCTCATCCCTAATAGTTCAGATGTTGACAAATGCGGTGAGAACTATGTAAGAGCACTTTAAGGAAACAAAAGCAGCAACAAGCAAAGATTGCTAAGATAGAAGAAGCTAGTTGGAAAAAGCAAGACAAGCACAGATCGCTATGATAGAAAAAGCAAGACAAGCAAAGAGAGAGAAAAAAAAAAGATATCAGCAACTCCAATTAAAATTGTACTAGTGAATGAATTTAATGAATCAAAAGTTCTCGCAGGATTTGTCATCTTAGGTAACATAATATCTTAGTTTTAAATTATCTAACTTACTCTACTTTAATGTTATATATTACTTATACATGTTAACCAAATAATAAAGATTTTGTTGTAGAAAACAAATGTCTACTAACTTTACTTCAACTTTGCAGCTGTTTTTACTTTTACATTACTTGAAGTTTTAAACACATTTTTTTTAAGTGTATTGGGACAAAATTATGGTGTAAAGATATTTTATAATATAAATTTATGTTTTTATATACGTTTACATTATTTTCTTTCTAATTTTTGTTATAAGTTTATTACAAATGTAAATATTTATAAGAATATTATAAGAAATCAAAAAAATATAATATTGATATAACAAAGCAAAACTTTTTGAAAAAATAAATTTTGAACATTTCAAGAGCAAAACGTAATATTAATTTGACTCTTTTATGAATTTTTAAAAGCATCTTTAAAGACATTTGAGATTAAAAAAAGGCCATTAAATTTAAATAAATAGCAGCATTTTTATTTGAAAATGCCATTAAAGATAAATAAATAGTTATGTTTCTCTATAATAAATACTGCTAAATATAAGTATTTAATGACCTTTTTTATCTCAAATACTATTAAATACTTGTTCAGCTATAAAATACAAACCATTAATGGCTTTTATAAACGTCATTGAATGTCTATTAAACACCACTAAAATTTTCGATGCAAATTTTCCAACCTTTTTGGTTGTGTATTTTTCAAATGTCACTTTTTTTTTGGTAACATTAACATATGCTGCAAAAACCTTAAAAAAAGTCGATAAAGCTCCATTTTCTTGTAGTGAGAGAATAAGTTTTGAACTAAGTTTTTCCATAACAAACATGGCTAGAGGCACTAAATTCTACCGAGCATTCTTCAGAAGAATCAACAATATTGATATTAGATATCTTCACCCTAAATGGCTTTATGGTTACATTAACTTAATTAGAAGGTCCATATTTTAGGAAATGACATACTTTTTTTATATGTTTAAATTTCTCACACATATAGTGCAAGGATCAGGATTGGGTTCAACCTCATGCATGAAATAATTAAAGCAAATAAAATTATCAAAAATAGTAGTGGAAGATTAAACATAGAAATAATTGTGGATTGTTAGAAAGTAACATGCGCATAGTAATCTATTTCAATATTTTGGAAAATTAAATCGTTTAGATGATGAAAGATTACCTGACTCAAAGAACTCATAACTCCGAATAAAACCAAGACCTGCAAACACCACAAGAGTAGTGGCAAGCTCTCTAAAAAGTAGTCCAAGGTCACAAGTAGTCCAAGCGTCTTGCTTCCAAAAGTTATCTACATAAATAGATTCTTACACTTTCACAAGGTTCGATGATTCTTTAGTAGTAGCTAGAAGACAGTATCTTAATCAAAATGTAAAAGTGTTTTCTCACTCACATTAATCAAGAAAATTTTGAATTTTGTTTCTACAAGAACAATGTGAAAAGAAAACCCAATCGAAGCAACTAGAAAATGCAACTATGATTTTTTCTGACTAATAAACAACAGTTCAACTTCTCTTGGGAGAGAGATTTTTCATTTTTTCCTTTAATCAATAATAATCTCACTTTATCATCAAAAACTTTTCTCCATTCTTTTATCTTTTAATATAAAAGTTCAGTTTCACTTGAAACTCTTATCTTTTTCACTTTAAAGAAATAAGAACTTTTAGTGTCATGGTCAAACCATACCCACCAAATGGCTTAGTAAGGGTCAACCACGACAAGTCATCTACATGATGGTCATAGTTCAAAACCAAACCAACTTGCTAAGGCTAAGTATGGTTTCAACCAAAAGTTTGGTTTGGAATTAAACTCTTAAACAACTAAACTAATTTTAGGTTGTTATATCTTGATTAAATATAATTATATAATAATTATAAAATCAAGATAATTTGTGTAACACCAATCAACCAAGGCTGTCAAAAAGGTGACTAGTTTAATTCTTAATCAAACTTTAATCCAGATGAAACTTTTTTTCACTTCAGGGTAAGATAAGTCAGCCAAGACAAGGTATGTCCACATTAAGCTAATTAATTTAGATAAAACAACCTCATCCATTGTATAATAAAAGGACAATAAAAATCATATTTCATAAATCTAAATTTATGCTTTAACCAAACATTAATTGAACTATCCAATTAAGTCCTTTATTTAATTAACCTTTTATTTAATTGAGTTAAACTTATTTAAATCCTAAATTTCATACAACAAAAATCGTCTTATTAAGTGTAACCCATTAGGTTCCCAACATGTTGGCAATAAGTGTAAGCCATAATTTATGTTTTACATAGCTTAATGTTTATGCAAATTTATCACGAGCGGAATCTAACAGCCCATCTTGACCACCCAAATATAGTAAAGTCATTTATGATCTTTTCAAAATCTTTTAATCACCAACCTATTGGTGTCTATAATCCTTTCACCAAATATCCTAAATTAGGTAGGAGCATGGTGAAGTTTCTACCCATGCTTTAATTCGTGTTCTAATAACTCACGGTTAATAGTAATGAATTTATAAGAAACAATTCCTTATAAATTCAATGTGCTTCAACTAGAAATTTAAATCCGATTAACCATAATTAAAAATAAATAGGATACATCTTTTATAGCACTATAAGTGGTGAACCTTTTGGATCACTCATGCACCTCTGTATGCTTTAAACCATACCCAAAACTGCCTTGCCTTGGCATCCATTAAGGTAGACTTGCTTGTAATGATCTACAAGCATCACACTCCGCATACAAGATGACCTGGTATCACAAGTCAGAGAACTATTTAAACGACTAGCATATGTGAACTTTTTCATAGACACTTGAGTAACTAATATCAATTGGATTTCTTATATGGGCAATGTTGTGTGAACTTATTTCCTCAAACAAGCACCCTCATGTCATCCTAAGTATCTTTTATACATCAACCTATAAGACCAATTGCTTGCTTCACAAGAAAAAAGGTATAAAATATGCTGGCCTTTGAGTATTGCCAATCCTTATCTTGATAATACAATGAATATGAACATTTTTAGGAACTTGGCTTTCATGCAAAAGGCTTTTATAATTATAACACTTATAATTCATTTGCAAAGCTTTTTCAATTCCATGGGCTTCATCCAAATAGTGGTTTCATGATGGTTAGTCATGCTCTAACATGAAAAAAACTTTCTATCACTTAAAATTAGTAATTGGTTTGCAATTAATTGAGTTTATATTCCATGCTCTAATCCGATTGGTTCAAAGACATACACTAACACATAACGCATGTTATTTTTATTATTTGTTGCTTATTGTGAAAGAGATCCTTGATTTTTTAATTAAATTAACCCTTAAGTTGTTTCTATAGGTAATATTTTTATTAATTTTTTCTATTTCAATTTAGTATTATTATAAGCCCTGGCATATTGTCGTTAGAGGTGGCAAAGTTTACCTCTAATTACCTATGCCTTTGAACTCAAGTGATTGTTCTTGATTTTAATGCTCTTTTTATACTTTCATATGCATGATAAGATATTCAAGGGATAGTTTTTTGGGGCATAAAACCTTCCTAATTCCAAGAGCTAGGCAATTTGTCAATAATGGTAGGCAATTTGTCAATAATGGCAGAGATTTTTGTTTATTCACCAACATTTATTCAATTCACTTTAAACATCAAGTGCTAGCATTTGAAAATCATCAACTTCATTTATAACATACTTATTTTCACCATTTGGAATTTGAAATAACAAATATAAGCATACTTTTTGGATCTAGCTTTTCTAATATCATATTTTTTGTAGTGGATTCTAAAGTTTATTTGCTAAAGAATAAATTTGGTCATTATATTCATGCAAATTGTCTGAAAGACAATTGAGCAAATAATTTTTGCATTTATCGCGATCGTTCTTCCATTTCTTCACATTCTTTTCATTACTAGAAATTTTTTCATTGGTCATAGCTTTGATGTCCTTTTTCTAGGACTCTTTTCTATCAAAATGTATGAGATATTCAAAAGAGGTAGGTAGATAAAAAGTCTTTTTCTTCAATCTCTTATGATTTGCACTATGAAAGTGAAAAGGACAATTAAAATCACCAACTTGAGAAGTCTTAGGCAAACTTTCAATAATGTTATCTATAAAGATTATTGCTTCAAATTGTTAGAGAATTTTGCATAATAATTCTTTGCGATAAGATTAGCTAATCAATTTGTTACTGCTGAATTATCATAAATTTGATAGTTAAAATAGTGTAATTTAGATTGAAGTGCAACTAAGTCGTTGTTTTGAGATGATACATGCCTACTTGATAATAAGAACCTATATGCAAAAAGATTGTATCGCATGCTGTCTTCCAAGATACAACAAGTTTAGTCACCCATTATTAGTGGCGAATCTTGACATTTGATTTTGAGGGGCCAAATAAAATTATACATTTTCTTATTTTCTTTTGAAGTATTTTCCAAATTTTTTCTAATGTAAAAATATATGCAAACAATAGAATAATAAAAAATGAAAATATCATAAACTATATAAATTTTAGCAATTTATAAATTTACAAATATATTATCGATTTAATTTTCATCATAAGTGAAAGTATCATGCTTTTTAAAGAAGAATTTTTTTTTTATAAGCGATTAGAACGAATCAATTTATATAGCACTATGATAAAAATTAAAAAAGAACTATCTCGAATTTTTCACAAAGCATAGAAGGTTTAAGATTATTTATATGAATATCATATATTAAGAAAAACTCTTAACAACAATTTAGCTTTGTAAAGGCAATTGACAAGTGGTAAAGCAAATAATAAAACAAGACACTTTGAAAACAGTCACAAAAATATTAAGTAGATTGAAATATATGAAAAGAGAAGTTATGTCGGCAAAGTTAGAAAGTTAATTTGGCTTTCTTAAGTTTATATGATTGTGAACCAATATTTATGACAAGCTTGTTAATCTTAAATGTTTGTAAATGACAGGTGGATTCAATAAATAGATAAATAAAAATTTTATTTTAGTTCATATTGTCATTGCATAAAATTATGATAAAATTAAAAATAAATAATTTTAATTTGGAGAGGCCAATTTAAATGTATCTAATATCAATACAAATTCATACCAAGGGGTTTCAAAAATTTGGAGGGACCAAGGTTCTCCCAAGCTCCCACCATGATCCACCTTTGCCCATTATACATCTTGCTACCCTATATAAGTTGAAAGGTAAAAAAATTTACCAAAATCGACACATTTTTCATGCTATTAATTAAAACTCTTAAAAGATTCAGAAAAACTTTAAAGGAAGTAATAAAGGAACGTTTAAAAGAAAGGATTTTCTTTTGAAAAATGGTTGATATATAAAAAAATAATTTATATTTTAGTTTAGTATACTTAAATTAATTTTTATATAGATCATAAATTTTTAATTTTATCAAATTATACTATTAAATTTTAATTATTAATTAAGTTACTTACTTTAACTTGATTAAGTAATTCTAATAAAAAAAGATTTACTCAACATGCATATGTAATATATATCTACAGGTAGTAAAATATAAAATAATAAACCACTCATATATATACTTACTTAATTTTTTTACTAAAATTACTTAATAAAATTTATATAAATGACTCAATAATAATAAAATTTAATAATTTAATTTAATAAAATTAAAAATTTATAGT
>JBBYHO010153382.1:0-39191 GCA_038382025.1 Adansonia gregorii | reverse complement strand
TTAAAGTTAGCAAAATATCTTAGGGAAAATTAAGTTTTTCAGATCTGGAATCTTGGTTAAACAAGCTTAAATCTTCTGATTTTCCAACAAAAATGGCTTTACTTTATCCCCGAAATGTTTACGCATTTTTTTGAGTTAAAACCTTGAGTGGTATGATCAACGGGCTATGTCATTATGCCAAACTACTTTGAGGCTATGCAAATGAGTTCATGATGCTCATGCCACTCTTTCCCTTCAGTCATAGACATTTGAACATCAATGACTCGAGTTTGGACTCAAAGACATAAAAAATAAGAAATATCCCCTGCTTTGCCTTGTCCCTCGCTAGTAGCACTACTATTACAAATTGAAAAATCATTTTAAAATCTGAAATGGTTTTCCATGAATTTTATGATATTTTTTTTCAAAAAGTGTGTCAAAATATCTTTAAAATGAGGTCTTGTACATCTTTGGATCGGTTTGGATGAGAAAGTTATGATTTTTCAAATCTAAACTATCCAAAACCTCTAAAATCCGAACATGTATTCTAGTTGGGCATTTCAGACCCACTAAATGATTTTTCCAAAATTTTAAACATTTTTCCTAAAATGTTCATGAAATTGGCTTTTCAAAAAGGTATCAGTTGTAATTTTTTGATACCAAATGAGTCCAGGGTGATATTTCAAATTTTGATACACTTTGTCCCTTATATGCTCTACCAGCAGCATTATCAATCCAGATTTGAAAATTTATTCCCTTAGAAAGTTTTTTTTTTAGGGTAGTGGGAATATTTTTAGGATGACCCTCATTATGTCACCTTTCTAACAGTATCTTGTCCACCTTCTAAATCCTTCGAATCAATTTAGGATAAATTCAGGAAGCAGGATGACGCAATGCTATCCTCTATTTTTGGTTATGGTCAAAATTGAATTGTTTTCTCAAATTTTGTCTGGAGACATTCGAATGTTTTCGTATCACCTCGATCAGACTTGAGAACATACTTTAACATCCTACAAGCTCATATTAAGGCACAAACATATTTTACATCTTTACTATCCTCATTCATATAAATCTTTTTGCCAAAAATTGTCGAATGCTTACCCATTTTCTAAATCATGAAGTTTTGTCATCCACGGGGATACTCCATCCCTGCCTTTCTGAGGGGACACTCCAACCCTATTTTTCAAAATTATCAAAGTAAAAATCTTTCTTTGTCAAAACTATTTGTCATCCACAGGATACTTTAACCCCATCTTTTTGAAGAGATACTCCAACCCTATCTTTCAATTGCAATTAAATTCTCCTTCCTAAATTTCCATGAATATGTCAAACAAATCTCGTTTAATCAAGAAACCTATATGCATCTCGAAAATGGTTGATTTGATTGTTTCTAGATAATCGATGCTAATAGAGAGATAAATTCCCATAGCCCACCATTTTTTTTATCATTGCATTGAATGATCTATGTCATGTTATTTCATTTATTATCTTATTAACATGATTCTTTATAATGATTATGTGCATTCATATTTTCAAAATGTTTCCAAATAAAATTGAAGGTAATGTTCCGTGTGGGTATCTCTCCACTGCCTAAAGTGGAACATTCCATTTTCAAAGCAAAATCCATAGGTCATTTTTATTGAAAATCTCTATATTCCCCATCTCTCCGGGGTGTATATGAGATTAAATCTTTTTTCATCAAAATCTGGATTTGTATTTCCATAAGATTCATGCATTAAAAGGGGTTATATCGAAATAATGACAAATTAAGATCGAAAGAATCGAAATTGAGATAAGACATAGCTAGTAAGGTACCGATTTCGAGCGTCATGAAGAGCTTCGTACCTCATAATGCGTAACCAACTCTCGAACCCAAATGGTGAATTTTTGCATTACGTAGATCATGGGATCGATGTTTTGAATTTTGTAACTCAAAACATAGGTTTCAATAGGCATTTGATCATGCCTAGCCTGAAATGATCAATGGCGACTTCAAGTTTTAGCCATTTCATGATGGTCATCCAAGACCAATATGATGAGTGATTCATCTTATGGTCCCCCTCATTGTATCATAAGTCAAGAATTTGTACATTCTCGTTCTCATCATATCAAAAGAGAAAAGTCTCGGTTAAGAAGACATTTTCCAAGTCAAAAAATATTTTAAGTTATAGCATCCACAGATCCGTAAGGATCCAACTCAGGCCACGTTGTGACAAACCTAAAATGAACAGGCCCAAACCCAAATAGGTTTAAACCTGAATAGGTTGAAACCTTAAAGAGCCTAAACTTAAAAAAGCTTAAACTTGAAAGAACCCGATTTGAACTCACCCAATTGCCAACTTTGGTTTTTAATTCAAACATGGCAAAGATGGACAAAAAAGAAATAGCAGAGATAATTGACATACTAATTGTAGAAAGTCTATGTGTATATCTGGGAATTTCATTCTTCTAGGGAAAGATTAAGAGTGAAGCAATAGGATAGGTTAAGGGTAAAGTCATCCATCAACTACAGAGCTAGAAAGAAAAAAACTTTGCTAGAAGGAAGGAAAAAAGTTCTAATAAAGGCTATAGCCTGCGCTATACCCATATATATAATGGCATGTCATAAGTTACTAAAGAAATTATGTGTGAAAATGAATAAAGTTATGGCTAGGCTTTGGTGAAGGCAAAAAGGGATGAAAGAAGGTCATTAGAAGAGATGGGATGAGCTTTCTCGAACAAATGGGGAAAGAGGACTTAGCTTTAAAGAACTTGAAAAGTTTAATGATGCACTGCTAACAAAATAGTTTTAGAGATTGGTGCAAGAACTAGATTCATTAGGGGTATAAGTATTAAAAGGATTATACTCTCTTTATCGTTTTGTTTTTTAAGCTAAAAATTGGCAAAAGCATCTTGGAAATGGAATGGGCTTTTAATAAGTAAGGAGGTAATAAGGAGCAAGGTTATATAGCAAGTGAAGAAGGGTAATCATGTCTTTATTTGATAGGATCACTATATTGTAGAAATAGAACAAAAATTGTTAGAGCCCGTGGTAGCTGCTATAAGTTATTTCCTAAAGAACGTAAAGAAATGGTATAATAGAGAAGAAAGAGTTTGGGATGAAAGGGCTATAGGGAATTAGATTTTAGAGGAGGCTAAGAAAGCTATTGGAAGTATCTCTATTTGTGAGTCATAAGGGAGAAATCGACTAATATGGCCACATAAAGAAAAATGAGTGTATACTATAAGGTCAAGGTATAAATTATTGAGAAAATATGTTCAAGAAGAAAGCCAAAATGATCTGTCATTCTTTTTAAGTAGGCTATGGAAAGAAATTTAAAGTTTTAAAATGCCAAATAAAATAAAACATTCCTCATGGAGGTTGTGTACGAATTCTTTGGCAACTGCTAGAATTTTTTTAAGAGGAGAACTATAGAGAGTCCTGTGAGAGTGGAGCATATATGTTTAATGTTTGAATGGACAAGGCAAATTTGGTTTAAAGGGTGTATAGGGCTTATGATTAAGAAGCAAAAGGTAACCAATTCTAATAACTGGTTGCAAGAGCTTCTATTAAGTAAAAAGCTCTAAGGTAAAGATAAAATAAAAATTCCTTACACTTGTTGTATAAATGGAGAAAAAGATATAAGGTAATGGAAAGGAAAAAAGATGTTAATATGAATAGAACAATAGTAAGATTAAGAAAGGCTTTAAAGGAATTATTTGAAGATTTTAACCAAAATAATAAGAATAAAACTATGGAAAATGAGGAGGTTATGGTGAAATGGAAAATGCCTAATGAAGGATGGTTTAAGGTTAACTGTAATGAGACTTTTCATAAGAACATGGGTAAATGGGTAATTAGAGTTATGGTAAAAGATTTGAATGGAGTTATTGTAGGTGGAAAAGGAAATAAGGTATACACAGATTCAATTCTACTAGATTAAGCACCCTACTCTTTGAGGACAAAGGTAGATAAGTAGCCTATTCTTTAAAGACTAAGGTTGTGAGCACTCTTTTTTTTAAAGACTGAGGTAGGTAAATGTCCTGCTCTTTAAGGACTAAGGTAGATAAGTGCCTTGCTCTTTGAGGACTGAGGTAGTTAAGTGTCTTGCTTTTTAAGAATCAAGGTAAGTAAACACACTGCTCTTTAAGGACTAAAAGGAAAAAGAAGGCACCCTACTCTTTGAGGACTAAGAAGGAAAAAAATTTCATGTACCTTTCTTGAATGGCTTTTTCAATTTGCGCACCCATAAAATAAGGGATTCTTACCTAGAGCCTTCCACGGCTTTCTAAAAATATGAATTTGTACCTAAGGTTTTGTTTAATTTTAGCTTTTGAAATTAAAAATTCATATTTGAATAATTTTAGTTGTTGTATGAATGATGCATAAGGATGGATATGCATGCTTTATTGATGCCAAAGTAATAATTTGAGTTTGGCCTTGTTTAACTTTTCACTGAATAAGGTGATTAGATATCCCTCTTAGCTCATCACAATACCAATCCCAGTATTTGAAGCATCACAACTGACTTCAAACACTTGGTCAAAACTTAGTAAGGCTAGCATAAGGGCTCCTGTTAAACGTTTCTTTGGCTCCTCAAAGTTTTTCTGAGCTTACTTTATCCATTGGAACTTATTCCTTTGATGCAGTCTGTAAGTGGTGAGGCAATGGAGCTAAAATTCCTGATAAATCTCTTATAGAAGGAAGCTAATCCATGGAAGCTTCGAACATCTTGGATAGATTTTGGAATGGGCCAACTATTAATGGCATCAATCTTGTTCAGGTCTACTCAAACAACTTCAACAGTGATGATATATCCTAGAAAAATCACTTCACTGGTCAAGAAAGAACATTTCATCAAGTTGGCATAGAGTTTCTACTTTCGAAGAGCCTAGAATACTTGTCGTAAGTGATCTAAGTGATCATAGGGATTCTTGCTGTAGATAAGAATGTTGTCAAAGTAAACGACTACAAATTTCCTAATGAAGCATCGAAGTGTTTGATTCATCAAGTGAATGAATATGCTAGGGGTATTTATTAACCTAAAAGGCATCACCATCTATTTATATAGGCTATCTCTTATTTTGAAGGTGATCTTCCATTCATCTCCAGGCTAAATTTTGATTTGATGATACCTGCTTTGAAGGTTAATCTTAGCAAAAATAGTTGCACCATGTAATTAATCCAATATATCATCAAGCAAGGGTATCAAAAACCTATACTTGATGGTGATCTTGTTGACTGCTCGACAATCGATGTGTATTCTCTAACTCTCATCTTTCTTAGGTACTAAAAGTACAGGCACACCACAAGGACCAACACTTTGTCGGATCATATCTTTCTTTAATAACTCTTTAACTTGTCATTGAACTTTAGAATGTTTTTAGGGGCTTATCTTATAAGCAGGTTTATTAGGAATTACTACTCTTGGAATAAGATTAATTGTGTGTTGGATATCACGTATAGGTGGCAGTCTAGGTGAAATTTCCTCGAGTACAACATTTAAAAATTAAGCAGTAATTGTTTAATTTTTGGTGGAATAGTGGTTCCCTTATTTGACTTAAGCAATAAGACCAACCCTATGGTTTGGTCTTTCGGTTTCTTCACCTTAAATTACTCCTTAGCAATTAAGGACACTAGCGGCTTGGACTCATTCTTGCCTTGATTATATTCACTAGGTGGCAAAGGTGCTAGCTTAATCTTCACTCCATCTTTCACAAAGGAATAAGTGTTTGCTTAACCATCGTATAGAGCATAGTGATCATATTGCCAGGGTCTCCCTAGTAAAAGATGGCAAGCATCCATGGGAACAACATCACACTATACTTCATCGTGATATTTTTTTCCAATTGAAAAAGAAACAAGGCATCGTTTAGAAACTCTTACATTATTTCCCTTGTTAAACCATTGTAATTTGTATGGATACGGATTAATTTGAGTAGATAGGATCAGCTTTTCCACCATATAGTTGGATAGTAAATTCTTATAGCTTTCATTACCAATGATTGCATCACATACTTTGCCCTGGGTAGTACAGCAGGTGTGAAAGATATTGTGACACAGCCATGGCTCCTCTGTTGTTTTCACTGTGTGCAAGCTTCGCCTAATTACTAGTGTTTCACCATAGTCGACAGGCATGACTTCTTCATCAAATACTGGCTCCTCATCAAATACGGGCTCTTTGTCATCAGGTATAGACTCATCTTCTTCTTCAGATGCTGCATAAGCTTCCCCTTCAATAATGGTGGCAACCTTACAGTTGTAATATTCTGAAGCAATATGGCTTAACCCTTGGCATTTGAAGCACTTAGGTACTTTGGAGCTAGATTCTTTGGCAGCTTTAGGTGGGGGCTTGCTTGAAGAGCTGGGTTGCTGAACTAGAATCCTATTAACATTAGAAGGATTCCTGGTAGAGGAAGGAGGTTGGTAAAAAGGTCTTCTTGGAACTGCTTTTCAACATGGATGGCTAGACGAATGACATCATCGAAAGTCCAGTATTGTTAAAGCTGGACCTGATGGGCGATGTTAGTGTTCAAACCTCTAAGGTAGGGGGCTATTATTTGCTTCTCCTTTTCTTAGATATCACATTTCATCATGAGCTTTTCGAATTTTTTAGTGTATTCTTCTACAGACAGAGTTTATTGGTGGAGATTACGTAGTTGAATAAAACAATCTTGATAATAAGGTTTGGGCAGAAATTTATGTGTGAGCTTACGTCGCATCTTTTTCCACATTAGAATTTTGCTTTTTCCTTTCCACTTTCACTTCTTCTTGAGATTCTCTCACCATACCGAGGCATGCTTCTTGAGTTTAATTACGACTATCTTAACTTTCTATTCCTCTAGTAGCTCTTTATACTCATACACTCGTTCAATAGTTTAAAGCTAATCTACTAACCCGTCTGGTTGGAGCTTTCCTTGAAAATCTAGAATTTCCACTTTGATATTGCTATTTCAAATTATCGATCTCCAAGGTCAAAAATTGCTGGCTGATAAGTGTCACTGTTATCTGAATCATCTTCTATTTGCCTTCCTTGTGCATCCAACGGGGCTCATTGGACATTCACCATCTCTTGTAGCAATTGAACTTGTCGTCTCAATTCTTTTATCTCAACTTCATGCACAGATCTTCGTCTTAAAGGCATATTGTAGGTTAGTAAAAACTAAGGGTATGGTTTAAAGGTGAAATTAGAAATTAAGTTCAAAAGCTAGGGTCAAATGGAATTTTAAAAAAATTAGGGCTTGGGTGTAATTTTTAAGAAATTAAGGGTTAATTTGTAATTTTGAAAAAAGAGGTTGTACTACAATTGTGGATAGTTTATGGGTCAGAGTGTAATTAAGTAAAAGTATGCTAATAGGGTGATGACGTTCTAGTAAGGACCTATGGTAGGTAATGATTGGGTGATGTGGCAATGACTGGACAACAAGGCTGACTTGCGTGATGATGTGGCAATGGCTCATAAATTATAAGAGAGAAATGACTCTCAATTAAAGAAGAGAATTTATTATTTCTTGATGGTGAATACAATGGAATGACCCCTATTTATACTAGTTTCATAGTGGTTGTGATTTGTATTCCTAGAAGATAACTCCTAAAGGAGATTATCAATTATAAGATAATTTGATTTATAAGATTATTTGATTTTTATCTAAGATTATCAGTTACAAAAAGATATTATCTTGTGATATTTATCATTCTCTATTATCTTTTGATTTATCTTTTGATCCTTATCAGTTAGAATTAATTTTATAAAATTAACAAGTTTTAAAATAATATGTTCTCTTAAAATAGACATGTTTCAAAAGAATTAAAATTTGGAAAACTAAGTTACCATTATTTTAATTCTTAAAGATGTTAATTTTGAAAACCTTAAAAGCATGCATTTAAAAGAATTTTCCTAGTATAAATAAATGACCTAAATTTTAGGTAATATTCATTTTGAGATAAATTTCCTAAACATTGAAAAACATTAAACATACATTGTTGATTCTTATAGAAGCTTTCATAAATATCTTCAAATTGTTTTATTCATATTTATGAATTTACCACCATGTAATTGTAGTTGTAAATGAATGTTATTTATAATTAGATTATAAAAACAAGAAGGATGATTATGGGCAAGACCTTAGTATGACTAGGTTATGTTTGGTATTTATTTTTATAAATAGGGTTTTCGAACCCTGCCTTATCTCTTTATTATCCAAGTTTGTAAAATTCTATTCTCAACTTACTTCCTTTAAATGTAACTCAAGATTTTGTTTCAAACTTATGCGATTAGGACATAAGATAAATAGTCATTAATTGCACACACATTACTAGTCAAAATAACAAAAGGTTTTCCTTCATGTTAGTGGCATGATTGACTATCATGAAAACACTATTGGATGAAGCTTATGAAACACAATGACCTTGTGAAGATATGAAATGACTTATGACAATGGGATCCTTATACATCGAAGACTGGTATATGCTAAGCCTCTATGCATTTGATACATGCAACTCTATAAACTCATGAAATTGAAGTGTAAAGATACTTAGGGATAGCATATATGTGCTTATTTTGTAAAAACAAATACATCGAATCTGGCTTGTATAAGAACACCATTTGGTATAAGTCATTTAAGTATCTATAAAACATGTTCCCATATGCTAGTTGTGTCTAATAGTACTTAGAGTTGTGATATCAGGTCATCTCATAAAGGGAGCGTTATATTTAGGAATCATCACAAATGGGTCAATAATAGATGGAAGCCTACAATAGGGTGGTTTTGAGTATGGCATGAATCATATGGTAGATGGATGAATGATTCAAAGAGGATTCACCACTCATAGTGACATTAGAGATATATCTCGATTGATCTAAATTATTTAATTGGATTAAAGTCTTTGGCTAGAGCATAGTAAATTATGAGGAATCGTTCTTTGTAAATTCATGATCATTAACCATAAGCCAAAAGATCTAACATGGGTTAAAGCTTAAGTAGACGTTACACCATGCTTATGCTAAATTTAAGATATTTAGTGAAAGGGCCATACTACTCTAATAGGTTGGTTATTAAAAGGTTTTATTGATGTCTTATTGACTCCTTAATATTTGGATGGTCATAATGGGTTACTAGATCTCGCTCTTAATCTATTGGCATAATTAATTATGTTCATTGCCAACATATTGGTAACCTAATGGGTCATGCACAATAAGATGGATTTATTAGATTAAATTCATTATTTAATAATGGTTTAATTAAATAAAATGTAATTTAAATGGAATACTTAATTGAGTAGTTTAATTCAAACTTATTTTAAGATAAAATTAGGTTTATGAAATTTAGATTTTGTTAAAACATAGTAGATAAGATTGTCTTATCTAGATAATATCTAAGGACATACCATATCAAGGTGGATAAACCTTGTCCTTGTTGAAATAGGATTTAGATTAGGGATTTGATTGTGAATCAAATTTTTCTATCTCATTTCTTGGTCACTTAACCTTGGAATATTCTTGTAATATTGATTATTTGATAATTAATATTAAACAAGATTAAAATTAATTTAAAATAGTTTTAACTAAATTATGGATTTTACATAGATAAAATCCATAGAGATGTGCATACTAGCTAATATAGCTTTTATTTTATTTATATAATGGATAGATAATTGTATTTATTAGATGAATATTGCTTAATAAGATAAATATAAAGTTTAATCGGCCTAATATCCCTTTAAATTATGCCAACAGCCTGGCCTACTGGACCAATTCTGTTGGGCCAAAATTCAAGTAGCCCAATTTAGATAGGAAATTCAGCCAAGGCAATGTGAATGGTTTAATCAATTTTTACTTAAAATAAGGAGGAAAAGTTTCACTTGTTTTATGAGCTTTAAATTGATCGAGACTTTTCTAAGCTAAGTCTAAATTGTTTAAGAAAATCTTTTTGGTTTGAGAAAAAGTTTCTCATTGTATTTTCTCCATAGCTACCACTTCTCTATAATGCCACTTCCTAAATTGTTTTTGTTGTTTAATCTATTTCAATGTCTTGTTCTTGGTTTTTGATTGATAAAAGCAAAAAATTTGCCTTTTGGTTAAGGTTAAACCTTCTAGCTAGCAGTAGATATCCATCTAGCCTTAAAAAAGTTTTGACAACCATCTGTATTGATAACTATTAGAGGTAGGACACATATGCTACTCGTAATCTCAGAGATCCTCTTAGGAAGCCATTATCGCCACCATCAAAAATCTTTTTGATTGAATTTTGTTTCAAATTTTGACATTTGAAAGCAAGGTATCCTCTAAACATATTGATGTTTAAAGTTTGTTAAAAAAATTTTAAGTTTACTGCATGTAAGTCTCTCTTTAAAGATCTATAAAGAAGTCCAACTATTTCGATATTTACATCTTTTGCTACTATTTTCTTTTAATTTTATTGATATTTGAAATCCAATACTTGTATGAATTAGACTTTACCGAGATTTGCATCCCGTCAAGTGTTACTAGAGCCTACAAGTTGTGGATTACATATGGTAAGTATAGGCAAAATCATGGTGATGGACATCTTGATGTCACATGTATCGATCTATAAGTTTCAAGATATACATCTTATAAAAATAATTTCTTTTATAAATTTTCTTAATTCTGGACAGCATGCTTAGGATGTTCATTAATCAAGATTAAAAGGTTTAATAACTGATAAAAGTAGTTTTCTATCAATTTGGATTAAACATACATTGAAATAGTGAAAACCAAAGTTATCTTGAAACCTTAATTTGTGATATCTTAAACTAAATATTCCAATGTTTTCTTTGCTGTAAAAATTAATTTCTATAATTTGATTTTATCACAACATGTAAAAAATTAATTTTGCTTTATTTACACTTGTTTTGACCAAGAGAAAACTAATCTTGGGCTCAATGTGTTGAAATCTCAAAGCTAAAATTTTTTGGGTACCCTTGGATGAATTCTTACACCTAATGCACTTTAAAATCTTTATCAAAAAGGTACATTGGTTTTTTGTTTCCTGTTACAGCAATTGAATACTATTTGGTTTATGGATTGGTTTTATGGTTGGAATTTTAAGGCAAAGTGTTGCCACACTTAATTTGCTTGAAACCATACGATTGAATAGCAAATTTGTTCCATTTTGTTTGTTGCCATGGATTGGTCTTTGGAAGCACCTAATAAAGTTTTCCTTAACATCCTACAAAGATGGTGTTAAAAGGCCATTTGCATGGGTAAAGAGATTGCTTATACAAAGGACACTACTTGGTAGAATTGGAACTAGATTTCTAGTGGAAGTAAAATTTTTAAATTAAGAATTTGATTCTTTAAATTTTGGGATGATTTCTAGTTGGATTAAATAAGAGTTATCTAATGGTTGAGATTCCTAAAAGTGTTAGGATTTATTTTATAAACTTAAAGAGTTTTAAGACAATCTGGTTTCCTAAAATAGACATGTTACAAAAGAATTAAAATTTGGAGACTAGTTTTCTTAAATTGTTATGAAAATAAGTTACATTATTTTAATTCTTAAAGATGTCAATTATGGAAAATTAAAAGCATGCAATTAAAAGAATTTGTCCTAGTATAGACAAATTACCTAAAAGTATTTTTTTAGCATACATGTCCAATTCTTATAGATGCTTTGATAAATATTTTAAAATTGTTTTATTTATACTAATGCATGGAATCCATGTGGTCACCATGTGATGGTAGCTATACATGAATGTTATTTACAATTAGATTACAAAAGCTTAAAGAATGATTATGGACTAGACCTTAATATGACTAGGTTATGGATGATTAACTTTTATTTATTTTTGTATCTAATTTTATAGAAAAGATATGCAAATCCTACATTATTTCTTTATTATTTAGGGTTGTAAAATTCTTTTTTCACTTTACTCCCCTTGAATGTAACTTAAAGTTTCAACAACCATCTATGTGGATAACCGTTAGAGGCAAAACACGTGTCCTACTCGTAATCTCGAAGATCCTCTCAATATGTCATTGCCACCTCCCTTAATGGTGTTTGTGATTGAATTTTGTTTTAGATTTTGACATTAGAAAACAAGTTAACCTTTAAATAGATTAGAGCTTAAATTTTGTTGAAAAATTTTAACATTTACTATATGTAAGTCCTTCCCTAAATATTCGTAAGGAAGTCTGACTATTTTTGTATTTACATATTCCACTACTCTTTCCTCTTTTTTATCAATTTTTGAAATCAAATACGGGTAAGAGATAGGACTTTACCGGGATTCATATCCTTTCATTGGCTACTATACAACTGTTAGGCATATATAGTAGTCTTATATTCATTTAGTCACATTTCAAGTTTCCCATGATCTTTCTTACATCAGTAATAAAACAAACATTTTAAAATAAGCCATGTCTTTAATTAGTATCTTCATAAAAAATAACTAATCATCTATGACATCAATAACGATAGACATGGAATACAAAAATTCCTTTAGTAATTGTCTATAGATTTCCTACACCTTGCAATTTTTATTATGAAAATTAGGATCGATTAAGACAGTTGGTGGTCCTTTCTATCCGTATCTTCATTTACATTATTACAAAAGTTTTAATCAAAGTTTCATTATCCTTAGTGTGACCATTCTCCATCTTACTTTCAAAAATCTCCAAGAAGATATATTTTGTCTCAGATAAGAAGCATAATTTGTAACACCATATATTTGTTACAATAACTTCATGTTAATATACCACCACTCCAAATCAACTTTTGGATTTCCTATTAACAGTAATGATATGTTTAACAACAACATCATTATATAAATCTATTTTGCAGTTATTAAGTTCTAATAGCAAATTACCAACTTCTAGAAATTGTGTTATGGTATACATGACTATCAAAGGCTAAACAATTCTCGGATTGTCTTTTGTAATGAATACAAAAAATATGTATAAAACATATTCGTAGTGAAAAATTCATAATGATTAAAAAATAAATTTTAAGCAATTTTGTATTATCATGACCTTTAATACTTAAATAAAATTTATAATCAAATAAATTGATAAAATTTCGATCATTTAAAATTTTAGAATAACTTTTTTAAAATTTTGCCTTAGGGATTTGACTGCTAATAGTCAAGTAATCAATGTCTTCAATAGAAAATTGCAATTCATTTGAAAAATCATATGGCATTCAAATCCCATTTTCAAAAATTCAAAAAGTTACATTTAGTTTTATCTTGGTTTTCGTAAAAAAAAAAAACACAATTTCTAAAATTGAACCGATGACTTGACAAATCTAAACGTGACAATTTTTGACATAGTTATATGACTATGACACATATAAAGCAATAAAAACATGACACTACATTATACTAACATATGGGTAAAAATCTGATAATAAGAATTATTAATGTATCAAATTTTATATAAATAAAATTACCTTAAATATGAATTTGAGATGATAACATATACGAATATGATATGAATATATGAATTATCAAGTCTAACAAGTCTTACAATGTTATACACATTTATATAATTATCTATGAAATTTGAACTTTTTTGATTGATTAAATCATTTCACCAAAAAAATCTATTTCAACGATTTAAGACCTATGTTCTTGTTCTCAAACAAAAACCAAAAATCAAAACCGTCAAACTCTGAACTAATGAAGATTATAGTACACAAATATAATATATATATATAACAAAAAAAGTTTGCAAAATTCAAACAATGATGTTGTAGGATTGTACGATGCAACAATTCGCTCAATTCATGGATAGAAAGCAAATTTGCATAGAGAAAATTGTTCAAATTTCTACTGCATTGAATTCTTCCTTTAATGTTGAATAAGAGAGTGTTAAATTGACTTTTGTAAGAGTATTTCTATTTTAATTAACTTTTTTAAAGAAATTTAAAAATTTTCTTTTACTATAACCATGCAAACTGTCGTTTTGACAATTTACTTTTTTTTTTTCAAAATATGGGACTGGGTTCCACTAGGGTTGAGCCAAAAAATGAGAAAACCAAAACCAATGCGAACCTTAGTATTTGATTCAATTTCGCTTCGAATATTAATGATATATATTTGATTCAGTTTAGTTTTCAATTTACGAATTAAAAAAATCATAATTATCTAAATTGAACTGAATTCTATTTTATTTAACTTTTAATTTTTTATAGTATAAAAATAAATATTTTATAAATTCGTGTAAAAATTTTTAAATAGTATAGAAAAATAAATTTAAAATTTTTAAAAACGATGATCCAAGCTAATCTAAATTGATAAAATTATTTAGATTGGTTCAATTTTATAAGGTTTTGGGTTTAGTTTTAGTTTGATTTTTGAAAATCCAAAATACTACACATTTACTGCAAACTTTTTCAAAACTCGATCCAAATGAATTGTTATCACTTGTAAGTTCCATCCATTACAGGTAGATCCCGACCTTATACTTTTAACAACCCATCTTTCAAATTTAACCAAAGATTGTTTCTAAATTTAATAATTTATGACCGTTCCTTTCTCATTCCAAAATTATTTGAACCATAACCATTAGAAAAGTACAAAAATATACCATCTAATGATCAAAAATTTTTTTATTTATTTTCTTAAAATTTTTTATTATTTTTAGTTGAATATGTTTATGAACAAGAATGGAACGAGTCAAACTCAACTAATACCTTTGAATTTCAATTATATCACGATCAATTTGTTTTATTTAGGTTAGCATTACAAAATTAATACTATTATTTTTTATAATTCAAATATATTGCTAATATAAATTGTTTGAAATTAGCTTGAGTCTAAAAAATTACGTTCGAAACCCAAAACAATTTAAGCTAGGGCATGGACTTAGCTTCCCTTATAAGCACCTCTCATTTTTCACAATTTTTGAACCAAATTAAAAAAAATAAAATTATGCTTCTTTAGAAATGAGTAGCGAGTTGGAGCAATTATCTTAAATAGAGTGACAAATTAGGATTTCATATCAATATTACAATATATAATATATAGTTTGAATCTTGAGGTTTTCAACTTTTGTAGCCCTCTTTTTTTTTTTTCATGCTTAGGTGGTTTCCAAACTCCAACTGCAAAGTGGAAATGTATGTGAATATCTTTTTTGTGGATTTTAGGAAATGGGTAAACTTCCTTATGGGTTTTAGGAGGGACGTCAACGTGTAGCATATTAAAATTCAAATTTAATAAAAATTAAATCATACATCTGAAAAGGTCACCTAACTCTCCAATATTGTAAGATGAAGTAATATCCAATCCAAGAAAACTTGAAGGTGGTCAGCTTGGTGTCTGATAAGATCTACGAGGTCATGAGCAACATATTTATGTCGTAAAGTGCATAAGATATGAATCCTGACTAATTGCACTTAAAAGTATACCACTCGCTTTTATATACATTTATATATCATTAATTGTTTGTTTATTTTTAAGGGACATATAATAATTATGTTTTCCTATATTTTTGGGGATGAGTTGTCGAAATGAATCGCTCATTCAACTTAAACTTAAATAGTCTTTACGAAATGACTATTTATTTTGGAATTGCCACCAATCTATTTTGGCAAGGTGAGATCGGTCACATACCAAAGTTCGTATTTTGAAACTTATGAAGCCCTTAAAAAATAAATTTTGAGGTTTGCAATACTACCACAGATTGCATGAAAGGGTTCAAAAGTAAGCTATAATCATTAGTAAAGATCGACCCCTCTCATGATACTTAATAATCGATACCTTATTAATCACTTGTTAACTTAAATTTGATTTTAATCTGGCTTCAATATCTAATATTTAATTATAATTTTCATATATCAAAATAAAATTTTATAAAACATATTTATTATTTTGTTTGAGAAAAATGGGTTTTTAATACTTCTAAAATTAAATATCTTTCATATTACATCAGAGGATCAGAGGAGTATGAAAGGCAAAATATCTTTTACACCCCATTGGATTATCGAAGGAATATAAAAAGTTTTTATTTTTTACAAAATTAAAAAAATCTTTATTTTTTTTAAGGATATCTCATCATTAAAATAATCTACGAAACACATTCCATATGCCGGAGGACATTCCACATATTACTTTAACTCGAAGACATTACCTTACTTTTTTAAAAAAATTTCTAGTTTTATAAGAAATAGTAAAAGTTTATCCTAAGACCAGTTATGACAAAAAGTATCAAACTAGAATCTAAAGACTTGGTTGAAGAGACCAAAATGTCCTTAAGGTATACATTCAATGTAAAAGTATCCTAATAACCTAAAGGGCTCGATGACATTATAAGCAAATGAAGCTATTCCGATTATGCACCTTTAAGATGAAAGCTTCCTTGTGATCACATACGACTTGATTTTAATATAAATTATTAAAATATCCCTAAAATCTATCTCCGACATGAAATTATCATGGTAACCATAAAGGACTTGATAATCTTAAAAAAAGACAAACCTATCCCTTATTATGCACCTTCGACTTGCAAGTATCTTGGTGATTATAAAGGATTCAATTCTAGGGTAAATTACTAAAATGCCCTAAAAGTTTACCTTTGTCATGAAAGTATCTTGGTAACCCTAAAAGACTCTATATGATATGAAATGACAATTTTACCCTAAATGGGTATCTTATATAGCATATATGACCTAAAATGCACAAAATTACTAATAGGCCCTTAAATTTTTTAAAATTACATTTGAAGCCCAAAATAGCTAAAAATACTAGAATTATCTCTCAAATGACCAAAATACCATAAACGGGTAATTTAATATGAGAAATAACCTTTTGACCCTATAATGAAGGGTTTTACTAAAAGGCCACTGAACTTAAACACACCAAAATCAACATGGAAATCAAACCAAAAATCACAAGGAAAATTCGGCCAAGTACCTTTAGCCCTAGAAAAATATTTTTCCAATTTTGCAAATAGGCCCTTAAAACTTTATAAAATTACAAAAGAACCCCTAAAGGGTTAAAAATATACAAAATGCATTTAAACATTTTAAAATGCATGAAAAACACTTTTAAAGATCCACTAAGCATTCGACCAAGTATGGATGGCCTTCAAAAAATTTTGTAATTTTTGCAAATTGGTCTTTATATTTTCCATAATTACAAAATGGCCAAAAATTGAAAACTTTACAAAATAACCATACAAGGTTAGGCCAAGCTTGGAAACATCTTTCAAGGCCGTTAAAAATTTTGGATAAATTATTTTTATTCTTTGCAACTTTCAAATATCACAAAATAATCCCTAAATGCCATGAAAACAAATAAAAACTTATTCAAAGGCCACAACATGTTTGGCCATCCCCAATCAACTAAGAAAAAAATTCAATGTATCCACAAGAATAATCAACATATTTCCTAATTTCTACCAAGCTCATATCATCATTAACATGTAAGAGATCATAACATATGAATACAGAAACAAACTTTATAAGTAATCAACATGAAAATACAAAGGAAAATAGCACTAAAATTATGTAAATAATATCATAACATCATTTCCACAACAAAACATATATTTTCATGATAAAAATCAAATTCTTGCTAATAAAAATCAAATATAATAATTAAATCATAAAAATTTTGATCACGACCTTCATACTTAGTCTTTAAACATGGATTAAAATTCAAAACACAAGTAAAAGGCATAGTAAAAGGAAAAAACATGAATGAAATGAACAAAAATAAAAGATTTTACACTTGAAAGTACCTTTAGAAACTTAAAAATCCTTAAGAAGATGGCCAACTTTCATATGAAAGCCATTCTCCTCAAATGAAAGCATTATCCCCCTATTCATAAGTGGGAGAATTTGGCCAAAAGGAAAAAATTCTTCTTGGCCAAATTTGGCTTTCTTTTTTTATTTTGTAGATATTCTTTAAATATTAATAAGGCTTAATTAAATATTTTTTTCGTTTTGCACGGGTCATCATGCATAATTCATCACCTAGAAGATCGCATTTACGATGATAAGGAAAAAAGTCTTAATTGGATAAAAACAAGTTATATGGAGTAAATTGTAACAAATTAAAATTATGTGCTCAAGAAATAAAATTTCAAAAAATAAATTCAATTAAAAATTCAATCAAAATAGGCTTGTTAGGCTAGTTAGGAAAAAAATGGGCTTATTAGGCTTGTTGGAAGATTAATCACTTATTGGACTTATTGGTAAAATTTGAAAGTTCTATGCTCATGAAATGGAAAGAACTAAATTTTGGCCCATTTAAAATAAAATTAAATAAGTTTCCGTATAAAAATTCTCAAAGGAATTTTTGAAAAATTTTATGTGCAAGAAAAATTCAATTAAAAATTTCAAACTTGTAAAAATTTACGAGCATAAATCTTCACTAATGAAAATTATATTTCATAAAAATGGATTGGGATTCCAAAAAGCTAAATCTAAGCTATTTTGTTGAAATATGTTAAAATATTTAAAATTCTAAACTCTAAAATATTTTACAAATTAAAATTTTCATATTTTAGAGATGAAAAAATTCAAAAATACGTTCAAATTTATAAAAATGAATTAAATTCAGCACATTACTTAAAATATTAATCAAAAAAATAATGAAGATGAAAACCTAAAATCTGAAACAAATTTTAACAAAAAAATTCACATGACATTTGCAGTACTGTGAAAAATTCAAATTTAATAGATAAATGTCACAACTTCACACCTTGAAGTATAAAATGCCAACACAAATTTTTTCTTAAATATTTTTTATTTTTTGGAGTGAGTATCATCATAAATACTACATGGGTATCAATAAAAATATATGGCAGTCGACTTTCAAAATTTCACGAAAAATCTTAAAAATCCCTAAAAGTGAAAATTTTGACTATGACATTATATGCAAAAATCAATTCTTAAATTTGGCAAGGAAATATTTAAAACTAATATTTTTCTTGAATAGTCAACTTTTTTGTCTGAGATTTTTTTTTTATGATTGTCAAACTAACTCTTTTCATCACGTGCATATACAGCCATTTAAGCATGACTAAAATGGTCTTGAAAATGCCCAGCTTGCTTAGAGGAAGTTGACCTTTACTACGATAGCCAGTAGGTTCTCAGTCTTGAATATTTAGAACTACAAAAGGGCTTGAACAAAATTAGGGGTCTATAGCTGCCCCTCTTTGGTTATTACTAAGAATCAAAAATAGGGTAAAGACCAAATAGGCATGATTTTGTTTGAGTTGTAAAGTCTTAAAAAATAAACTAAACTACACTAAAAAATATACATTAAAATAAAATAAACAAGGGCAAAACCTAAGGTCAGAATGGTGACTAAGGTAGAACCTAAGACAAAAGGACTAACCCGGGCAGAACCATGAAAGTCAATGGGATGACCAAGGCGATACTTAAGTTGAAAAGGATTGACCAATGTGGAACCATAATAGTCAACAAAGTGACTAGGGTGTACCTAAGTTGAAAAGAATTGACCAGGCAAAACCATAATAGTAAACAAGGTAACTAAGGTGATACCTAAGTCTGAAAGGATTAACCAGGGTAAAACCATAATAGTCAACAAGGTGACTAAGGTGATATCTAAGTCTGAAAGGATTGACCAGGATAAAACCATAATAATCAATGGGGGACCAAGGCAATAACTATGTCTGAAAGATTGACCAGTTTAAAACCATAATAATCAATGGGGTGACCAAGTCGATACTTAAGTTTAAAAGGATTAACCAAGGTAAAACCACAGTTAATGGGGTGACCAGGACAATACCTAAGTCTAAAAAGGATTGACTAAGGCAGAACCATAATAGTAAACAGAGTGACTAAAGCTATATCTAGGTTTGAAAAGACTAACCAGGGTGGAACCATAATAGTCAATTAGGTGACTAAGGTGATACCTAAGTCTGAAAGGATTGACTAGTGCAAAACAAAAATAGTCAATGAAATGACTAGGATGATACCTAAGTTTGAAAGGATTGACTAGGGTGGAACCATAATATCAACAAAAGTGACTAGGGTGATACCTATTTCTAAAAGGATTAACTAGGGTAGAACCATAATAGTCAATGTACCTAAACCTAAAAGGATTGACCAAAAACATAATACTCAATGAGGTGACCAGGATGATACCTAAGTCGAAAAGGATTGACTAGAGTGGAACCATAATAATCAACGAGGTGACTAAGGTAATACCAAAGTCTAAAACAATTGACTAAGGTGGAACCATAATAGTTAACAAAGTGACCAGGGCTATACCTAAGTCTAAAATGATTGATCAGGCAGAACCATAATAGTTAATAGGTTGATTACAGTGATACCTAATTTAAAAAAGATCAACCAGGGCTAAACCATAATAGTCAATATGGTGACCAGGGTGATACCTAAATTTGAAAAGATTAACTAAGGCAGAACCATAATCATCAATGAAGTGACCAGGGTGATACCTAAGTTAGAAAATATTAACCAGGGTAGAACCATAATAGTCAATGGATGAAGAAATACCTAAATCTAGAAAAATTAATCCAAAACCTGCTTCCTTGACATTTCACATGATCGAATGAAAAGGACATAGAATCTAAAATATCATGAAAATTAATCTTTTTAGAAGTTGTGAGGCCTCATCATTTTGAGCCTTATTGTTGCTAATTTCTTCTTTTGCATGGCTTACTGTTGAAAGTTTAAATTGTTAAAGGGGAATTTTATGTTTGTCCTATGATATCCTTTTTTTAAAAAATTATTTGACTTTCTTAAAAAGTTACTAAATATCATATTAGTGTTTATCAGTTCAAGGATATGACTTTATGCAATTGGATAATAGTCAACATTTTGCTGTTCGAAGCACATTCAGATACTCCTATTAAAATCATGAGAAGTATCAAAGTTTATCAAAATTTTAGGATTTATGAAACAAGATCACCTTCTCATTCTTACCTAGGAAAGGATTTATTTGATCAAAAGCAATGGAAAGTCTAGAATGATTTCAACCATGAATTTTCTAATATCAAAGATAATGCACATGCCATCTTCAACTTTTGATGTTAAGGTTTTCTTATAATTGATGATCACCATTTAGGATATCTTTGAATGAGATTAAAAAAAAATTAGAGGCATAAATGGGGTGGCACTACTAAAATTTAACTTGGAAAAATTGGTACAAGAAAGTGTTCATCATGACTAAGTTCGGGTGAAAGTTCATTTTATGGGAATTCCTCAAAAGGCAAACAATCAAGTTATAACATCCTTTTAATCTTCAAATACAATAGCTCAACAGGTTTCGAAGTAATGCAAGTGAACAACAAGCCTTAAAGGCTAATTTGGAAGGCTTTTTGTAAGCACCAATTCCTAGGATTGGGCATGAATATTTTAAAAGGTTATCTTAAATCAAATCAATATTTAGGCATTTGACTTAACCTTTTATTGATGTCATGTAATTTTAAGAGGCTTGGGATTATTTTTAGATTAGCATGGAAGAGTTATTTTTTTCAATGGCTACCTTTGTAGGTTCAAAAGCAATTTTAAAGCCTTTAAGTTTGTTATAGGCTACCTTTTTTAGGTTTTCACCTGAAAATTTTTTTTTCATTTTTATTGTTATTTTTTCTTTGCTTTTTTTTAATTGATTTCCCCACAATGTTCTTAAGGATTTAAAACTCATTCAAAAAGTGGAATTTTTAAAGGGTTTATTAGGAATGACTTGACAGCTCAAACAATTATGTTTGATCATAAAGGACTTTGTAGGTAAATAATGTAGGCCATGGCTCACGTTGCCAAAAAAAAAGGATAGACAGGCCCAAATCATGTGTTTAAGGGTAATTGAATCAATGATCATTTTTCTTTACAAGGATTCCCATCCAGCTTATCTTTCAAGAATAAAATACATCTTTGTTTCTTTATCTTTTCTTGTGTTTCATTTTTATCTACTTCTTTGTACTTCTTTCTTTGTCTTGTTCTTTTCATTCTTTATTTTGAAGGAACTTAAGATTTAAACTTGGAATCAGTCTTCGACTTTGCTTTCTGACAATATATTTATTTTCTTGTAACTTTAGAATGGGATTGCCTTATTCTAATCTTGACACTTTGCTTTACCTTGCCCCTTTGTGTGGAAGGTGATCCTTGATTAGGGTTTTTAGAAAGAATAAGTCATCAGGCCTAAAGAGGATTAAAAAAAGAATAATTTTTTATATTTGCAAAAGGATAGTGGAAGATGGCCATTTTCCATTTCAAACAAAACCATTTGAATTGCCAAGCTTTTCCTTAGGAGGGTGGATATTTTTCTTTTTAAAATCATTTTGAGTGCCTTAATAACATGATGTTGCATTCAATTTTTCTTTGCAAAAATTTTGTTACATTATTTTTTTGGCTTAATGCATGCCTCTTGAAATTATCAGCTATTTAGCCACCAAAGAATCTCGGATTTGGTTGGGTTTTAAAGAATAAATCATATTGGTATAGGAAAAACACCTCAAATCTCATACCGTATTTATCTAGCATTGGATTAAAGAGGTTCAATCCCAAAGGAAGAATTATTTTTGGCTTATGTTCGTTCTCATTGTTTCTAAATCAAGGATTTAGAAAAATGTCATGGAAATTATGGTTAAAGGTTATTTAAGTGAATTTAAGAGATCTCAGAATACCATCATTATTTTAACATATCCCAAACTATTGGCATTAGAATCTTTAGGAGCATAACTTGTTTGTTCGACTCTTAAAGAATCCAAAAAGGAAAGTTTGGGTGTGAAAAGTCTATAGTTTAAAGCCCATGACAATCGTATAAATGGAAGTGGAGAATTCAATTTAATGGTGATCACCTACCCAAATTAAAATTTTACAAAACCTTCTCATTACCCAAGATATTGGAAATTAATATTAGCAAAGTTCTTAGGCCTATGATAGGATGCACAAGGTTCATTCATTCATTTTAATATTCATAATTTCTAAAAGTAGGGTATAGAATTTTAAAGTTAAGATAAAAATTACCCTCATTGGCATACTACCATAAGGTTGATAACCCCTAGGCTAATCATCCTTGATAGGCATTCACCAACTCCTAGAATTTTGCTGGGTTGGCAACCCTAAGGGCATTTACTTTGCTTTTAAATACATTATAGTTTTTCATGGAAATAGCCTTCTACCTCGTGGTGATATTCGCATCTAACACTCAATTATTCCATTCTGGGAAAGAAGGTCTCGTAGGCTTTGCTAGGATAGGAATATTATCCCACTGTAAACAAGTATAGGAAAGAGTTTAGTGTAGGAAATTGGTAGGGCAAGATACACCTTTATCATTTTTCTTCTTTGCTCCTAAGAATCGTTTGAACTATTTCCTAGCTCTCTTTGACTTTTAGAACTCTAAGTCAAAAAAATTTGCATAAAATGTCACAGGATATGGGGATAAACTACTGAGGCCATTAAGTAATGAAAGGTTATGGGTGAGGATGTAGTGCAAATGGATTTTTATGCTTTTTTACTTTTTATGGTCCTAGCTTCCATTGATTATGACTTATTGGTATTTATTGGTAGGATTATTTTCTCCTCCCATATGTGCTACTTCGTTAGTATCCATGATCTTTTCTAGTTTTTATGCCATGTTCAGTTCTTTCCAGAGTAAGCAAAACATACGTAAACCTAGAAAAAGCATTTTTGACCAACTTGTTATGGTATGGAGGCAGCAAGGTATTCACAAAATATGTATGCATTTCCCTATTAGTGAAGGGCAGTTGGACGTGTAAGGTTATATCTTTCCATCTACAAGCGTATTTTCTATAGCTCTTGTTAGGATTCTTTCTTATGTTTTGAAGGTTCCCTCGATCCATAGCAATTTCCAACTTGTGCTCATATTATCGTTAAAATACTCAGGGCAATTCCATCCATGTGCATACATCGCCTGTTTCTAATTGGAAGTATCATTTTAAAGCTACCCCAGTTAGACCTTTCTAGAAAAATCTAGATGAACAATTTTTTATTTTTGGTATCCCTAACTATTTTAGGGTAATATGTCATCAAATATGCCTTAGGGCATGTAAATCCACTATACTTTTTGAACTTCAAAACTTTAACTTTTGGTGAGATAACAAGATCTAGCATTGGCCAAAAATTATCAACATCAAAACTGTTACAGAGCTTAACCCTTTTATGGCCTTAACCTTCTTTCAAAAGTATGTAATTTTTTTTTAGCTTTTATTTTAGCCTACCTTTTGGCATCTGCTTAAGCTTTTCTTCCTTGTCAAAGTCAAGGATCATTGACTCCTCTTGTGTGATGGCATTTCTTGAATCTGCCTTTTGTGAGAGGGCCTCAAGACTAACATGGATGGTCAGTATAAGACTATCTACAAGTATGTTTTATGCATTCTCTAGCTAAGTATCTTGCACATCAGTTGATTTTCTTTTAGCTTATACTCCCTTAGATTCTTTAACAGTAGTGTTGAAATGATATAAGACTATTCACAAATTCTTTAGGCAAGGCTTTGTTTTTGTGCAGACTTTTCCTCCATAACTTATGTCTTCTTTTTACTTCTTTGGGTGGTTTAAAGTATTCGAGGTCTTATTTTCTTTCATTGTTTTGGACTTGTTCCAACCTATCCTATCGAGAAGTTCATTTTCCATGTAATGGTTATTCCACCAAGTAGCGAAAAGGTTATTTTCACAATCATTTAATTGCCCTTTAATATTCCAATGTTTCCAATAAGGCAATAGGAGTTTAGCAACATCATTTGACCTTGGTTTAACCCGAATTACATTGGCATTAAGTAGGTTTTGAACTTTCCTTTTGAACTTTTTGTATTTTTCTATAGAATGCCCTTGCAATCCAACAAGGTATTTGCAATGTGCATTAATGTCACCCCATTTAAGATAAAGGGGTTCATTAGGAGGAATGTGCATGGGAGTAACAAGCTGATTATGGAACAAAAGAGAGTATAATTCTTTATAGGTCAATGGAATTGAATCGAAGTAGCAATTCTTTTTATCCTTTCATGGTCTTTCTTAGTATAGGCACCAAAAGATGATGGGGTAGTAGCTAGAAAAAGTAACAAGCTTAGAGGGTGTACACAACTTATTTTATCCTGGCTAATTTTTAGCAATCTGGGGCACAGATATGAAAGAGAGCAATGTCACCTAGCAAAAAAGTATTTTGAGGAGGTTAAGAAGGCCTATGGATTATATCAAAGGTAAATACAAAGATATGGCATCAAAGGATGTAGTTCAAGGTGTTCAGGGATAAAAGATTTGAGAGAATTCATAATTTTGCTTGAATGTATTGATACATGGTTTTGATGTATTGATACAATGCTCCAACATGCCAAAAGTTTGAAATGTCCCCATTTGTATTGATACAACATGTAAATGTATCGATATATAAGCTTATGTATCGATACAGGAGCTCATGTATCAATACTAGGCCATGCCAAGACTAAAACGTATCTGTAAAGAAGTGTGTCAATACATGTCAACATGTATTGATATAATGGTTCATAGTATCGATACAATCTTCATTGCATCGATACACTCAATGTTTTTGGACCAAATGTATTGATACATTTTGTATTGTATCGATACATACATGCCATTTTTCGTAATCCGAGTATTTTTTACTCATCCACCATTGATCAAAAACTCGATTTTAACTTATTTTTTTGCATTATAAAAGATCAAAACCCATATCAGATTACAAATTTGGACTTTTGAATTAATCAAAACATTTTTTTGAATTCTAAATTAGATTAAAAGGCCAATGTCACATGATCACCCTACTCCTCCTTAGTTTGTTGACCAAGATCACCATCAGCCACCCTACTTGCTGAAAAATTATTTCAGTATTTAAACCAGCCACCCTATGTCTATCACATTGACAGCAAGTTGCTCCTTAAAGCCAATCTGCAGCCACCAATCTGACATCACTTTGTCCCCCTTGAGAAATTACTAAAAACACCTCTAATTTGGCTCTAAAATGCTGGTATAAGCAGGCCACTTATATCTCAGCTGAAAAGGTTAGATTCTAGCTCATTTTCAGCTTCCAAAACACATTCCTACATCAAGAAAACCAAAATCCCGTAGCACTTCACTTATCACCCAAAAACAGCCCAAAACACTTATTCCCAACCATTACAAATTCTAAAAATCACCCTCATCCATACCAGAACCAAAACCTCATTGTCTCTTTCTTTTTCTTACTTATTAAAAACAATGAAAAGAGGAAAATTCAAGCCATCTTTGTTGCTCTAACTATTTGGCCAAAATTAAAGTCTTATTGGTATAACTTCCTACTTTACCACTTTTATTTGCTATTTTTCAGCGCCTTCATCATTTTAGTGAGCTTTCCATGTTTCCATCACCCTCTTAGGATTATCATGCATTATTTTGGCTTTTGGTTATGGTAGTTTAGGATTTGAATGCCTTAATGCCCCTTTGGTATGCAAAATTTCTCATTTCATCCTCATTATTTTGATAGCTCTTGCTCATGCATTTTATGCCATATCCATGCATCTTGTTTTGCTTAATCCATGTATGAATCATTAGCCACACATTTCAAGCACATTGATACATTAGCTTGCATGAATCATTTTCATTTTTAGCATCCATAACATTTTTTTAGTCAGAATGCATAGCACTTTCTTTGTCTAGACCACTGGTAAAGTTAGCATCCCCATTCATGTTATCTGCCATCCGCTTGTATGTTTGTTGTTTTCCCTTGTCAAAATGCATGTTTGAAGGCTGTTAAAAACTGATTTTCAAAACCTTCCCAAGCCAAGCATGTTAACCTTAACCAACAAGGATTAGCATGAACTTAGCATTTTTTTTAAAGTTAACAAAAAAATCTTAGGGAAAATTAAGTTTTCCAGATCTAGATTCTTGATTAAACAAGCTTAAATCTTTTGATTTTGCAATGAAAGTGGCCTTACAGTTGTTCTTGAAATGTTCGTGCCTTATTTTTTGAATCAAAACCTTGATTGGTATGATCAATAAGCTATTTCATCATCCTAAATTATTTTGGGTCTATGCAAATGAGTTCATGACGCTCATAGCACTCTTTCCCTACAGTCATGGATGTTCGAATGTCAATGATTAGAGTTTGGACCTCTAGACATAAGGAAAATAAGAAATATCCTCTACTTTACTGTGTCCCTTATTGGCAGAGCATTGTTACAAATTGAAAAATCACTTTAAAATCCCAAACAATTTTTTGTGAATTTTATAATATTTTTTTTTGAAATTATGTCAAAATATCTTTAAGATGAAGTCTTGTTCGTCCCCGAATCAATCTAGATGAAAGAGTTATGATTTTTCAAACCTAGACTATCCAAAATCCCTAAAGTGAGCAAAGTGCATTCTGGTAGGGCCCTTTAGGCCCACTAAACGATTTTTCCAAATCCATTCAGCATTTTTCCTGGAACGTTCACGAAATTCCATTTCTGGAAAGGTATTATTTGAAATTTTTTGATACCAAATGAGGTCAGAATGATTTTTTAAATTTTGACAAACCTTATCCCTCGTATGCTTTGCCAGTAGCAAAATTAGTCTGAACTTGAAAATTTATTCCCCCAGAGAGTGACTTTTTGGGATATTGGGAATATTTTTAGATTGACCCTCATCGTGTTAGCTTTTTAATGGTACCTTATCCACCCTTTAAAGCTTTCAAACCAATTTAGAATAAATTCAAAAAGGGGGATAGTGCCTGTCCCCTATTTTCAGTTATGGTCAAAATTGATTTGTTTTCTAGAATTTCATCTCGAGACATTCTAATGTCTCCATGTCACCCTGATTAAAATCAAGAACAAGCTTTAATCTCCTATAGGCTCATATCAAGGCATGAACATATTTTACATCTTTACCATCCTTATTCCCAATAATTTCTTTCGCCAAAAGTCATTAAAATGCTCACTTGTCTTCTAAATCATAAGGTTTTGTCAACTTAATTTTTCCAACTCCACTCTTTAAATTTGTCAAGATCTAAAAAAAATCTTCCTTTGCCAAATTATTTGTTATCCACGGGGATACTCCAACCTCATCTTTCGGAGGGGATACTCCAACCCTGTCTTTTAGCTATAATTAAATTTTTCTCCTTATCGGACTTCCATGAATATGTGAAACAAACCTTGTTTAGTCAAGAAACCTAGATGCATCTCAAAAATTTTCGATTTGATTATTCTTAGATAATCGATGCCAAGTGCGAGATAAATTCCAATAGTCCATCCCTTTTCTTTATCATTGTATTGAATGATCCATGCTGTGTTACTTCATTTATTGCCTTACTAACATGATTTCTTTATGCTGATTATTTGCATTCATGTTTTCCAATCATTTCAAATAAAACTAAGGGTAATATTCCACGTGGTATCTCTCCAATGCCTAAAGTGGAATATTCCATTTTTCAAAGTAAAATCTAATGGTCATTTTTATCAAAAATCTCTATATCCCTATCTTTCCAAGGTGTATATGAGATCAAATCTTTTCATAAAAACCTAGATTTGTATTTCTATAAAATTCATGCATAAAAGGGGGTTATATTGAAAAAGTGACGAGTTAAGATCAAAAAAATTGAAACTGAGATAAGACATAGCTAGTAAGGTATCAATTTTGAGCACCGTGAAGAGGTTCGCACCTCATCATGCGCAACTAACTCTCAAACCCAAATGATGAATCTTTGATACTACGTAGACCATAGAATCAATGTTTTGAGTTTCGTGGCTTAAGACATAGGTTTCAATAGGCATCCGATCATGCCTTGGCTAAAATGATCAGTGGTGACTCTATGCATTAGGCATTTCGTGATGGTCATCCAAGACCAATAAGATGAGTGATTCATTTTATGGTTCCCTTCACTGTATCACAAGTCGAGAATTTGTTCTTTCTCATTCTCATGACGTCGTGAAGGAAAAGCTCGATCAAAAAGACATTTCCAAGTCAGAAAAATATTTTAAGTTGTATTCACCCATAGATCTGTGAGGATCTACGCCAAGGTACTTTGTGACAGCTTGGCGACTCCACTTGGGATAATATAAAGAGTTAGGCCAATAACTAGCCCTATCTTGCTAGATTCCCGATTTTTTCAACTTTGGTCATTAAGTAAGTATGACCTTTTTTTTGTTTTGTCAACTAATCTTTTGTTCAACACTATTGTCAAGATTGTCTTATCTTTGAATAATCATCAGATCAATAAAAGTGGCAATATAGGAGTAAGCAAAAAGGCTTGATCATTTTCCCGTCACACACCATGCACTTGCATAAGCATTAGAGTCCCATCGAACTCCATAGTGTGGTTATAACCCAATCATTATGAGGAAGTGAGCTATCTGTCTTCGTGAGTAACCCTGCGCATAGACATGGCAATATCTTCCTAGATATAAATTGCCTATGTCTCTCATGAGTAACCTATCGCATTTACATAGGGAAATGCATCCAACGAATTGAACCCATTCTGCCAAACCCATGATGGGTTTAGGATCGAGATCCCTTGTTTGTCCTCATTGGATGGAGGAGTAATTCGGATACCTATTTAGGCATCAACTTAAACCTCATATAGTGAGTCCTATGAGCTAAACCATGTCAAATCATACCAAAACGCTGTTAGAATACTCGAAGAATAAGGTCACTTAGGGAAACATTCCTAACCTTTACTCTTAATTACCATAGTTATATAGGTGACAATAAGTATACAATTGTTACCTACATCTGCATTTTTATCATTTGTCAAGGCATGCCATCATGCCACCCAAATAATGGCTAGTCTTTGTCTAAATAAGTGACAGTGGGCAAAAAAAACCATTCTTCATAATGTCTTAAGTTGCAAGTTATTATGCTATCCGAGTCATGGTTTAACGCACATCCGCACTAATGGTGATAAATGAATATTACTACTGGTCAGTTATTTTTCCATCAAAATAAAATATTGCATCACCTCATAAAGGGCAGATCATATCCTGACATGTTAAAATGCTGCCCGTTTCTCATCTCATCACCTTGGTTGAGACATGTTATGAATATTTTGTTCTGATGTTTTTAAATTCTTTATTTCCTTACGTTTGTCTCTCATATATTCCACTAACTTATTTTCCCTTTGTTTGTGTTTGGTGCATACATCATCTCATCATAACCATCATGACTATCATCATTTTGGGATAATTGTTCTAGTTTGGTGTTCAGCAAGGGGCATCATTTATGGAGCAACAGCTTATCTCTACTATCGAGTTTTTTAAAAATGTCAAAACATGATCAGAAGGTCGCCAACGTTAAGACGGGGACATCCTAAAGCCTGACTATGTCTAAAAAATGCATGAAGAGGTCAAGATCGATTTTCATTAAAATGATTGTCAGGAATTGAAACACATTTGGGACAATTGGGATAACAACAAGAAATAAGCCTTCACTAAAAAGTATAGGGATATAGCTCTCTTACTTTGAGTTCAGTTGGATGAAGGCTTGTTGTGAGTAGCAACACAGTTTTGGAATCTAGCCTATCGATGTTTCACCTTTAACCAACAAGATTTAGTCCCTACCATTGATGAATAGATAGCTCTACTCAATATAGAAAGGGCCAAGTCAGATCAGATTTACTGCAAAGCGCTACTGCCTCCTCGATTCAAGAAAAGGTTGAGGTAAATTCTTGGAGCCACAGAAGCATGGGTTAATGGCCATGTCAAAGTAAAAGGGAGCAACAAATGCATCTCTTGGGCCAGCTTGAAAGAGGCTAAGGTAAATCTTCCTGACCAAAGAAAGTTCAAGATATCTACGCTTTGGTAATCTACAGGTGGCAACCTGAAGACTTTAGGTTATGTAGAGGTGGCATTTATAGATTTCTTTTCTTGCCTATGTTGTGACATAAACCCTGCTTTCACCGTCATCGCCAAAACCATCGACGCCTTTAGCTTTTGTAAAAGAATAGGAACAAAAAGGTTTATCGGATGTGCCCTATTACTCTAGGTATGGCTCTTAGGTCATCTTTATGTTAGAGAGGAAAAAACCAAATGAAATTTCTTCTTCAAGTTCAGTCCTCTTTCCATAGTATTAAAGGAAGAATGTCATCAAGATAAGACAAAAAAGCATTAGGTCGAGGAATTATGAAATGTCAAGGAGGAAAAAATCATATGGAGAGCCCTACGAGTGTTCCCTCAATCGATTGTGTATAGATGTGGAGACTACACTTGTGTACCACTTTTGGGGTTATAGGGAAATATTAGTTATGCTCCTCTATTGGTATTGTGTTAGTACCAATGCCAGCAATTCATCTTGTTCTTCAAAGACTTAGGGCATTAGGATTTTGAATATAAAAGGCCCAATTATGAAGCAAAAGCCCAGTTAGCTTTCCAAGCCTGGAAGAAGGTCCATTTTATGAAAAAATACTAGAGAGGAAGCCCTACCATGCCTGGATATAAAGAATGGAGACTTCGTTATATTAATTATTTATTGCTACCACCCAACTCCGGGACACTACAAATCCCAATAGAGGAGCTGCCTTCTGAGATCAAGCTACTTAAGAGGGAGTTCAAGTGAGAAAAGGCATCATTTGCCACAGAAATCTCTCAACTTAAAGAGGAAAAAGGCCAACTAGAGACGAATATCTATCTTAGGAGCGATGAAATGGATCAATTCAAAGATGACCTCAAACGCCTAACCAAGGATTACGTGACACTTGGAAAAGCTAACAAGTCCTAATGTATTGGTAAGACATCAGTCAAATGGAAAGCAAAAGTTGCTACTCTCAATCACAAGCTAAATCAGCAAAAAGATTAGGTCATAACCAATAAAGAAAAGTTCACGAGGGCACGTGCTCTTGCTTCCACCTACCAACAGAGGAATCAAAGACTCGAGGCCCAAATATGAGATGTGAGGGCTGTCGAGGTTGAAAGTAAAGCCCTCACTCACACAATCTAAGAGTTATAACAGTCTCTTGAGGATCATCAAGGTTATATCAATGAACTAACAAGGGCTTCCGAGCAACGCAAACTAGATTAGCAACCGACAATCGACCAAGCACATCTGAACTACCAAGAACAACATCAGCACCTCACTGAACAAGTTCAGGTGGCTCAACAAGAGGCAGATGACATGATTGAAGCAGCTTGGTCCATAACGTAGGACATCATACTTATAAGGGATCGTGAGTAAAAATTTTTGGGTTTTCTTGATCGTGTGATTACACAATGTAATCATCTTAGATACTTTCAAATGTAATCATGTCGTAAACGAAAAAACTTTTTTGTGACTATAAATGATTTTATTGACGAAACTATTCCAAGAATCAATGCCTATAATGCATATGCACATTTAATTTCACCAATTTTCATTACACTTGCATCAATCATTCATTGCATCATAAATGCTCATCCATAAATACATTTTTAAATAAAAATCTAATATGGGAATTAGGCCATAAAATTACAAGGGATTTTGAGATCAATCAGGAACATGGAACCTTACACCATGCACCGCTACAAGACACGATGCTGTAAGCAAATCATGGAGAGTGATCATGAAACTCGAATGAAGTGACTTAAGCTAATGGTTAAGGAATCACAGGACCAGATGCTCCGTTAGCAAAGCAAAATGCAAACTTAGCTGGCAAGGCTCATAGAACTAAGGATAGCCTCTATGAAAGAAAAAAGGCAAGCCAGCACTGCCAAAACAAAGAATGATCCTTCTAACATTAGAAGTCCTCTTGCCAATAATCCAGAACCCACCCAAAGGGAAATTAGATAAGAACAATGGCCTGCTCCTCCACCTGTAGCTCAGGCTCCACAGTCATCTACCTAAATCCAATTGTGGCAGGTTAATTCATTCCTAATACTCAAGGGGGAATGCAGGAGTCTCATTGGTAGATCCACTAGCCCTTGAGTATGACTAATAAGAGAAAACAGTGGGTCAAAAGTCCACCATGACAGCAGAAGAAGTGAGCAAATTCCAGCTACTAGAAAAATGCCTCTAAGCTATCGACGAGAGTGACAATTTCGGAGCTCTTGATACATAATCACTGTCTCTAGTGCCCAACCTTGTTATTCCCCCAAAGTTCAAAGTCTCAGAGTTTGGGAAATTTAATGGAACCATAGACCCTTCCATCCATATCTGAATGTACCTAAGAAAGATGATCGGGTATGAAAAAGATGAAAATCTCCTCATCCATTACTTTCAGCACAGCCTCATTAGGTCAGCAGCTCGATGGTATATTACGCTAGGTAATGTAAAAATCTAGTCATGGGCCTACTTAGCTAAGGCATTTCTAAATAAATACCAGCATGTGTCAGATTGGGCACCAGATCGACTTTCCCTAATGAATTTTGAGAAAAGATCCACTAAAAGTTTTAGACAATACTCTTAAAGGTGGAGAGAAAAAATAGCCCTAGTCTAGCCTCACCTTGCAAAAAAAAATATAACAATCACTTTCATTCACACCTTACATGCTCCTTATTACGAGAAGCTCGTAGGGAATGCCACCAAGAAATTCACAAACTTAGTTTTTTCTAGAGAAATGATCGATGCCACTAGTAAGAGTGGTAGAATGTCTATCTGGGAGGCATCTGGATCGAGTAAGAAGCTTATTACCGATAAGGAAAAGGAAGGAGAGGCCAATGCCATAAATTATGCTAGCTCATCTCATCCAAGACAGCATCGAGCACCCAACCTCACTACCCAAGCATGTTGTATTCTCACCCTATCATAATACCCTCTTAGCCAATTAATGTCATAACCTATAACCCATCATTTGCAATCCCATCAAATCTACCATAAAGCTAACTACCATAAGTCTACCAGAATACCAATCGAACAACCAGTAATGCATCCAGTAATTAAGGTGCAAATCAACCAAGAAAATATTTTGATCCCATCCCGATAACCTATAAGGAGCTCTACCAAACCTTGCTCCAAAATCATTCAGTAGCCCTAATCTATGTCCCAAAAAAGAAAGCACCATACTCGTAATGGTACAACCCTAACACCCACTATGAATACCATGCTAGGGCAGTGAGGCATGACATTGAGAACTGCATGTATTTCAAACAAAATGTGCAAAATCTAGTCAACTCACAAGTCTTGCAGTTCGGGATAAACTAGGGACCAAAAGTTGCTGCTAATCCTTAACCAAACCATAGTAAACTAGCTACAAACATGATCGATACTGAGCCATAGAATTTGCATTCTTCCACCAAGACCTAATTTTGATGATAGGGTCATAACGAAAACTCTTGCACTTTTTCTGTCCCTTTCATGTAATGTCAAGAAATGAAAACCTACCTACCCTCACCCAAAGGCAAGTAGGTGTCCTAAGTAAGAGGCATTTTTATCAAATATTATCAATGAAATGACTTTTGCTTATATCATTCCATATTGTGAGCCTACATCACTTTTCAATCTCTTTATCTCAATTACTCTATTGCCTCTATTTTATCTGAATCCTTGGGTTGTGTGTGCCCCTTTTGCAATGTCTATTTCTTCACCTTTTTAGGTTTCTTAACGATAGTGACATGGATATGTCTAATGGGCCTTTGAAGATAGATTTTGAATGGTTAATTTATGCTAATGGAGTTGATCCTGAAAAAGGTTTCGAAGAAAGCTTTGTACCACCAGATATTTTACAATTCAAGATCCAGCATCATAATTTTATCCTTTATCACCCAAAGTTGAATGGGGTAGTTAAGACAGCCAATAAAAACAACAAAAGAATACTTAAAAAAAATGACTGAGACTTACAAAGACTGGCATGAGAAGCTATTCTTTGCACTTTATGCCTATCAGACTTTAGTTCACACTTCCATGGGTGCTACCCTATTCCTTTTTGTCTATGGGATGGAAGTTGTACTACCTATCAAAGTCAAGATCCCTTCTCTCAGAGTCTTAATGGAAACCAAACTTGAAAAGTCTGAATAGGTCAAGAACAGATACGACCAGCTCAACCTTATCGAGGAAAAATGCGTGAAAGCCATCTGCCATGGTCAAATGTATTAAAGACGCATGATTCAAGCCCAAGACAAAAAAATGCGCCCATGACAATTTCACCCAAGTGAATTGGTATTGAAAAAAATCCTCCCAATTCACAAAGAAACACAGGGCAAGTGGACCCCTAATTGGGAAAGATCGTATGTTGTGAAGCAAGCCTTATTCGGAGAGGCCTTAATCTTGTTAGAAATAGATGGTAATGCCTTGCCTAACCCAGTCAACTCAGATTTCGTCAAGAAATATTACACGTAGAGGGTAAAAACCTAAAAAGGTTTTTTTTTAAAAAAAAAATAATAAAAAAAGGGTTAGATGAAAATTTGAAAAGGGCATCTGAGCAACCAACGCAACTATAGTGGAAAACCTATAAGGGTAACTTAAGAAGATCAATTTTGATAGGGCATAGACTAAGATCACTTACAGAACAAAGCAAAGCAATCTAGGGATCTTTCGAAGATCAGCTTATACTAGTCACATTCATTGTTCGAGAAAAATCCTGAAAAGCACCTAAAGAACATTCATGTCATGATTGTCAGAGACATCTTTCACCCAAAAGATCATCCTTCTGGCCACCCTATCACTTGTTTGTCAAAAAATATACCAAGTTATGTCTCTTTGTTGTCATGAATAAATATCACCTTATTTTTTTAACCCCTGCATAATTCACATTGCACTTGTCATTTAGTTGATAATGTTTAATTATCAACTAAAATATGCATAAAGATATCTCAATATTAATTGAAAGGCAAAGAAAAGTACATGGAACTCTGCTCGTTTCCTGATCATCAAGATCATGCACTTTTTCAGCCAAGCACCTGCTCTGCATGACCATTCACCAAACCGTTTCTTGCTTTCACAAGCCACATGTCCAGAAAAACCATTTTAGGCTAACCAAAAATTGACCCATGCATTCTATCATAATCCTATTGAAACTAGAGACATCAACTTAATCAGTCGAATAGTCTCCAAATTGTTGACAATGCCTTCCAATTGCTAGGAAAATAATTGAGCCTCCTGAATCAGGAAATGCGATAATCTAAGTTCTTGAGAATAGATTTTTGGTCATACCCCCAGTGGAGCTGGGACAACCTATAATCCCCAATAGGATTAGGAAATTTTTCATCTATAGTTGCATCAAAGACAAATCGCCATCCCTATGAAAGCCTGAATGACGTACTAGGAGAACTATGACTATCTTTCATATTAGACTTCACACCACGCAATCATGATAGCATCCCATATTAGGCATTCATATTATCGTCATACATCATCAATTTTATGATATCACTTCAAGCCAAGTTTACTGAACCTCTAAGGCATTCATGGTAAGAACTCTAAGCTTCGCAAACCAAGTGTCATTCAGGTAAGGTTCTTTTCTTCTCATCACCTTATGTTAAAACCTTTTTTATCAAGCAATTATGGTCAAAGTACTAGTGTTAAGAAATTATTGTCTGGAAACTATCATCAAAGACTTTTGTTGAAAACATTCTTTAAAAGCTTTGTCAAGAATTTTGTCAAGAACTAGTGCCAAAACCCTTTCATCAGGAAATTTTGTCATGAACTTCTATTAAGAAAAAATTATATTAGACATTTTATTGAAAACTTTGTCACCACCTTTTTCAAAGCCCACAAGTTAGTGGCACTCTTTAAAGCCCATAAGTCAATGGCACCTTTTCAAGGCCCACAAGTCAGTGGCACCTTTTCAAGGCCCACAAGTTAGTGGCACCTTTCCAAAAGCTCATAAGTTAGTGGCATCATTTTTAAAGTCCATAAGTCAGTTGCACCTTTCTAAAAGCCCACAAGTCAGTGGCACTTTTTAAGCTCACAAGTTAGTGGCACCCTTTTTCAAAGCCCATAAGTCAGTGCATCATTTCAAAGCCCACAAGTTAGTGGCACCTTTTCAAAGCCCACAAGTAGTGGCGCCTTTTTCAAAGCCCAGAAGTCAGCGGCACCTTCCTCAAAGCCCACAAGTCAGTGGCACCCTTTTCAAAACCCATAAATCAATGGCACCTTTTCAAAAGCCCACAAGTTAGTGGCACTCTTTTTAAAGCCTATAAGTTAGTGGCACCCCTTTTAAGCCCACAACTCAGTGGCACCCTTTTCAAATCCCATAAGTCAGTGGCATCTTTTCAAAGCACATAAATTAGTGGCACCTTTTCTAATGCCCATAAGTTAGTGGCACCCTTTTTTAAACCCCACAAGTCAATAGTGCCCTTTCTAAAAGCCCACAAGTCAATGACACCTCGAGTCAATGCCCACATAAGATGGTAACACCCAAGTCTAAGTCAAAACCCACATGAGTTGGTGGCACCAAGTTTAAGTCCAAGCCCATATAAGTTGGCAGCACCCAAGTCAAAGCCTACACAAGCTAGTGGCACCCTAGTCTAAGTCAAAGCTCGCACAAACTAGTGGCACGTGAGTTAAAGCCCATACGAGTTAGTGGCACCCAAGTCTATGTCAAAGCCCGCACAAGTATATGACACCTGAGTCAAAGCCCACATAAGTTGGTGGCACCCAAGTCTAAGTTAAAGCCCATATGAGCCAATGGCACCTAAGTCTAAGTCAAAGCCTGCATAAACTAGCGGCACTCAAGTCAAAAGCCACACAAGCTGGTGGCAACGGAGTTAAAGCCCATACAAGCTGGTGGCACCCAAGTCTAAGTCAAAGCCCTAACAAATTGGTAGCACCTAAGTTAAAACCCACAAGCTAGTGGCACCCAAGTCTAAGTAAAATCCCATGCGAGTTGGTGGTGCCCAAGTCTAAGTTAATGCCTGCACAAGCTAGCGACACCCAAGTTAAAGCCCATACGAGCTGGTGGCATCCAAGTTTAAGTCAAAGCCCACACAATCTAGTGGCACCCAAGTCTATGTCTAAGCTGACACAAGCTAGTGGCACCTAAGTCTAAGTTGAAGCCCACACAAGCAGATGGCACCTTTGTATGAGTCAAAGCCTGCATAAACCGATGGTACTCGAGTTAAAGCCCATACAAGCTGGTGGCACCCAAGTCTATTAAAGCCAATGCAAGTTGGTGACACATAAGTCAAAGCACACACAAGCTGGTGGCACCCTAGTCCAAGTCAAAGCCCATACAAGCTAGTGGCACCTAACTCTAAGTTAAAGCCCACACAAGCTGGTGGCACCCAAGTCTAAGTCAAAGCTCGCATGAGCTAGCAACACTCGAATCAAAGCCTATACGATTTAGTGGCACCCAAGTCTAACTGCATAAGTTAAAAGCACCCACATCAAAAATCCATGATACTCTGCACCTGCCTAAGAGAGTCAAACCTTAGAAAAACTAACACCCTAGTGTTTTGAGGAGCATCATTCCATCCCAAACAAAATAGTGTCTATTCATTTTTTCATTATTCCTAATTTTTAGCAACAGTCAAAGAGGGACAACTATAGACACCATATTTTGTCTAGGCTAATTTTTAGCAATCTAGGGCACAGATATGAAAGAGGGCAATGTTGCCCAGCGAAAAAGTCTTTTTGAGAAGGTCAATAAGGTCTATGGATCATATTAAAGGTAAATGCTAAGATATGGCATCAAAAGATGTAGTTCAAAGTGTTCGAGGACAAAAGATATGAGAAAATTCATAATTTTGCTTGAATGGATCGATAAATGGTTCTCATGTATTGATACAATGCTCCAACATGCCAAAAATTTGAAATGTCCTTATTTGTATTGATAGAACATGTAAATGTATCGATACATATGCTTATGTATCGATACAGCAGCTCATGTATCGATACTAGGCCATGCTAAGACCAAAACATGCATTTTATAAAGAAATGTATGTATCAATGATCGTTGATCGATACAATGATTATTGTATCGATACAATGTTTATTGTATTGATACACTTGAGGTTTTTGGGCTAGATGTATTGATACATTCTGCAATGTATTGATACATACAAGCCATTGTCGCAATGTACCCCAGGGTGGATCCTCGCAGATCTAAGAATGCATACGACTTAAAACATTTTTTTGACTTGGAAAATGTCTTCTTAACTGAGATTATTCTTAGGCGATGTGATGAGAACGAGAATGTACGAATTCTCATCTTATTATACAGTGAGGGAACCATAAGACGAATTACTCATCTTATTGGTCTCATATGACCATCACAAAATGGCCAACGCTTAGAGTCACCACCGATCATTTGGGGCTAGGCATGATCGGATGCTTATTGAAACCTATGTTTTGAGTTACGAAACTCAAAACATCGATCCCGTCGTCTACGTAATGCAAAGATTCATCGTTTGGGTTTGGGAGTTAGTTACGCGTGATGAGGTACGAACCTCTTCGCGACGCCCGAAATCGGTACCTTACTAGCTATGTCTTATCTCGATTTTGATTCTTTC
>JBBYHO010153272.1:0-39192 GCA_038382025.1 Adansonia gregorii | reverse complement strand
AAGAAAAATACTAATCTTGAAAATATTTAAACACAAGCTAATTAAGCTTAAGTTTTAGTTATATCAAAACTAAGATTTATTCAAAGCTAATATAACTAACATTAATGATTTTAATTTTTAGCACTTACCTTGGGAACAGAACCAAGTAGCCGATGCGTTAGCCATTTTGTTATCCATATTCAAAGTTAATCAAGAACCGGATGTTATTGCCATTTAGATGAGCATTTATATAACTCTGGCACATTGTCAAAATGTCAAAGAAAAGAAGGATAGCCTACCATGGCATCATGACATCCTCTAATACATTAGAGATTGACACTACCATAAATATGCTACTAAAACTAACAAAAAAACCATCTGAAGGATAGTTGCGATCTTTGTTTTGGATGGTGAAATTTTATATAAGAAATATTGGGATGAGGTATTACTCTAATGCTTGGATGCCTTCGAAGCTAAAAAAATTTTGAAGTCCATGAAGGAATCTATAGTTCCCACACCAATAGACATCAAATGGCAAAACAAGTCATGTGATCGGGCTATTTTTAGTTGACTTTTAAGAAGAAGTACATTGACCACACTTGAAAATGCCATAAAGGCTAAGTCTACATGAAAAAATCCATGTCCCACCATTATTTTTACATGTTATGATAGCCCTATGGCCTTTTTTATATGTGAGGCATGGACATGATTAGACCGATCACACCCAAGGCTTCTAGCAAGCACTGCTTATCTTGGTTGCTATTGATTATTTCATTGAGTGGGCAGAAGTAGCTACTTATGCCAACATCACCAAATCTATTGTGTGCAAATTTGTGAAATAAGACATCATCTATAGATATGGGCTTCCTGAATAAATCATCATAGATAATGCGTGCAAGTTGAAAAACAAAATGCAAGTAGTCTGCTGTTAATTTAAAATTCAACATCATAACTCAATGCCCTACAGTTTGAAAATGAATGAAGTAGTTAAAGTAGCCAACAAGGATATTAAAAAATAATTAAAACTAGCTAAAATGTACAATGATTAGCATAAAAAGTTATATTTTTATACATGCCTATCCTAGAGCAATTTGAGCCTCTACGGATGCTACCTTATTTTCCCTAGTTTACGACATAGAGGCTATTTTACGAATCAAGGTCAAAATCCCTTCGCTTAGAGGCTTGATGAAATCAAAACTTGAAAAAGCCGAATGGTTAAAAACCAATATGAAAAACTCAATCTCATTGAGGAGGAAAGAATGAAAGTCATCTTTTATGGATAAATCTATCATAAGCTCATTTTGAGAGCCCATAACAAAAAGGTCCATCCTCATCAGTTCTAGAAAGAAGACCTAGTACTCAAACAAATCCTTTCAATTCATAAAGATACTTAGGGAAAATAGACTCTAAATTGGGAAGGACCATCATGGTAAAGCACATGTTTTCTAGAAGAACTCTGATTTTAATTGAAATAGACGACAACAATTTGCTTAATCCTGTCAAATTTGATTCCATTAAGAAATAGTATGCCCAAAAAGATTCTAAGATGAAAACATGAAAAGACATTCTTTTTTTTTATTTTCTTAAAAAAAGAGATAAAGCATATAGGAAAACAAAGCCACTTTAGTTGAAAACTCAAAATGCAAACGTAAGCGATTGAACACTTTGTAAAATTTGACCTAATTCAGATCCACCTCCTTTGCCCAAAACACTAAATTATAACCTGACACACATATCCTACTTCTACCTACTTTACTAAATCTCATTATCACCCACGTGTGGAAAAAATAATGTCTACCCAACTTTAGGGCAACTATCCTAACACGAGGTAATGCAAAAAATTTGCTCGTGAGTTAACCTACATAGTATTAACCGTTTAAGAAAGGTCTCATAGAGCACTAAGTAAAAGATTCATATCATCAGTATCGAGTAGCTAGAAAAACCACTCCTAATTCTTTTATATCTCAAAATCTTTTATGATCTCAAAACTTGTGCCCCTCTTTCTTTCGATACAATCACTTGATTTTTTGTAGAGTCCTTTTGTAACTCCTGCATCCTATGTTACATCATGTTTATCATTTAAAAAATAATTCTTAACAAATGAACAAAACTGATAATAGGATTTCTAGCATTACTTTGAAAGATGAAAATTTTATATGAATTTTGTTTCATGTCTAAAGACCAAGAATAGACCTTAGAACCACAGTTAATCTTACCCTTCAACCTTCATTTCCTGAAAACATGCTCAAAAAGTTCTCCCCAATAAATCCTAGGCCAAAGGCAAAAGGGCAAAAATACTTTTTCATGTATCACCAAAACAACTGGAATTTAGATCAATCCACTTGGACCATCAAAGGCACCCTTTGAGTCAGAATTAACAAGAGAAATCATCTATACTTGCTAGAAAACATAACATAACCAAAAGCCCCAAATAGCATTATTTCAGCTCAAGACCATCCTTTAACAATCATAGGCCACTCATACCTTCTAAAAGCAACCTTAACATTCAAAACTTCTAGAAATCTAGAACAACGTTGGTGAATTCCAGAGTAAAAGATCACCTCATCAAACTTGTTAAAAAACAAACAATTGAAAAGGCAAAAATCGATCACCAGATTAGGTTTTTAAAATCATCACCTTTGTATCACTTAAACATGCATTTGCATCTTTATGTATCCTTTATACAGCAATTAACATCTTTTAGGTAGAAACTCTTATCACAAAAGTTAAACTAGCTGGATGCCTATTTTCTTTTTAGTCCATAAAAAGCTGGACACCATTTTTTCTTTCAGTCTATAAAATGATGGATGCTTTTGTTTTCCTTTAGTCCATAACAAACTAGATGCCTTTTCCCTCTTAGTCCACAAAGAGCTCGACACTTTTTTCCCTTTAGTCCACAAAGAGGTAGATGCCTTTTTTTCTTTTAATCCATAAAGAGCTGGAGACATTTTTGTTTTTTAGTCCATAAAGAACTGGATGCCCTTTTTTCTCTAAGTCTACAAAAAATTTGACACATTTTCTCCTTTTAGTCCATAAAGAGTTAGACACCTTTTTTTCTGTTAATCCATAAATTTTAATCCACAAAGAGCTGGAGACATTTTTTTTTTGTCTATAAAAAGCTAGAAGCTTTTTTTTCTTTTAGTTCATAAAGAGCTATATGCATTTTTTTTCTTTTAATTCATAATGAGCTGGATGTTTTTTTTTTGTTTAGCCCACAATAAGTGGGATGCCTTTTTTTTTTAGCCTATAAAGAGCTAGATCCCTTTTACATTTTTAGTTCATAAAAAGCTAGACATTTTTTTCTTTTAGTTCATAAAGAGTTGGATGCCATTTTTCCCATTTAGTCTATAAAGAGATAGATGTCTTTTTTTTTAGCCCACAAAAAGCTAGATTCCTTTTTCTTTCATTCCATAAAGAGTTGGATGCGTTTTTTCCTTTTAGTCCACAAAAGGCTAGATGCTCTTTTTTCTTTTCAGTCTAAAAAAAGCTGGATGCCTATTGTTTTAGTCCATGAAAAGCTAGATGCCTTTTTTCTTTTAGTCAACAAAAAACTAGATGCTAGTCGAATCTGTGCACAAAAAGCTAATGACCAATTGAATCTGTCGACAAAGAGCTAGACATCAATTGAGTCTATCCTTAAAGAGTTAGGCACTAATTGAGTCTATTTGCAAAAAGTTGGGCACCAACTAGTCTATTCGCAAAGTCTATATTAGTTGACACCTATCTAAAAAGGTCAAATCTTGGAAAAAAATCTAAAAGACTAAGGTCAAACCTTAAAAAAAAACCTACTAAGACTTTTATCAAATTTGTTACCAATGTATTGTGATCTTCAAGGCAAAACATTAATTAAATCTCATTTTTGTAGGCATCTAAGGCACATCATCCTACTCTAGACAAAATAGTGATTATTTGTCTTTGCCCTACTTCTGATACTCAACAATAGCTAAAAAGAGGCAATTATAGGCACCCTATTTTGTTCAAGCCATTATTTGAGGCATTAAAGTCATTATTTTGAGCACTTTTTGAATTCTATGGGTTAATTTCCCATCATTTTTATCAAAATGTGGTAATCCTGATAGCCTAAGATACATGCAAGTCATATTGGTGCATAAACACATATACTAAGCTTTCATATCATTAAAAATTCAAAATTTGACATTTAGTATTGACATAAGAGGGTTTAGTATTATATCTAAGGTGAGGCATGGATACTTACCATGTTTGTATTGATAAAAGCCTTGGTAGTGGCTAAAATCATAATTTTGGCTAAATGTATCGATACAAAAGCAAAAATATTGATACAAGCCTATGTAGTATCAATATATGCCTCCAACTCTTGAGACTGAAAATATTTTTTGCTCTCGGTATCGACACATACTTTATTGTATTGATATCATGGGCAAAAGTTTCCTTTTGTCTTGATACAAAATGTTTTATATCAATCCACCATGGCCTTTTTGCCCAGTTTAAGCCATTTTTCAGCCTTTGCACCAGTGATATAAAAATCAAACTTAAACATGTTTTTTGCACAAAAAAACACTAAAATTCATACCAGGCCTTAGGTTTGGACTTGTAATTAGATTTAAACAAATTTTAAGGCCTAAAATGCCAATTACAAGATACGTTTTATGACATTATGCGAGTTGTTAAAGGGTAAGATGAATTTTTCTTAATGTTCAACTACATGAAGTGGCTTTGATCCATTGTTTTTGCTAACAAAACCAATGAGTTTGCATGGCAGCTGAACATAATATATTGCCTCTTGTGATGTACATGCACTAAAACCCTAAAATACCCTTGCTTTTTACATTTTTTTGTCTTCATATTCATATGGCTATAGATGCCAACTTTGACTAAACTTAAAAAAAACCTTTCAGGGAAGAAAACACATAGACAGTTTTAGTAGAAAACACTCATTTCATACATTTTTTCAATATTCATAGCCAAAAAAAACAAAAACCCTTCTCCATTCCCGTAACTCCTTAAAACCATTATAAAAACCCTTCCAAAACCCTCCATTCCACCTATCTTTCCACCCAAAACTCTCATCCATTGACACTTTACTAAAAAGCTCCTTCTTTTTATCACTTTATTGATGCTCAAGATAAAAAGAGGGAAAGAGGTGCATCCAAAGTTACTACTCAAAGAAAAGGCTGAAGCTTGAACCTTTTGGTATATTTTCTACCCTTGCTCTACTTATTTTCTTATTTTCTAGCATTTACGTCACTCTAATGACCTTACTTTTCCCTTTTAATATTCCTATGCATTGCTGTGACCTTTTTTGTGATAGTCTTAAGATTTTTTAGGATCCTCTTAATGCTTTGTTATTGCTTGGATGGTTAAACATGTTATGCTATATTTTAACCATCACAACAGCCCTTATTCATGCATTTCTTGTCATGTTTCATCCACTTTCACATGTTCAACTCATATTTAAATCTATACTCTAGCATGTTTTGAACATTTCATGCATTTTCGTGCATCTTGGTAGGCTTTATGAAACAAAAATGTTATCTTGAAAATTCTAGCATGCTTTCTTTTTGTTAAACATGTTTATATTATCATACACGGCTTGATTTTAGATGTCATTTATAGGGTTAATATTCTCATGCATCTTACATATCATCATCTTACATTTTTGTCACCTTTTCCATTATCAAAATAGCATTTTTGTTGTTTGAATGTGCAGCCTAGGTTCACTGATGCTACATCTTATTCATAACTTTCTTGTAAAAATGCTAGCTTGTTTAGTGCAAAATCTGATTTTCAAAAGCCCCAGTTAAGTCTATACTACCTCCAATAGATGGAGATTAGCATGAATTTAATATTTTCACTAAATTGGTCCTTCAATCTTAGGGACAAATCAAATCTTCTTGGTTTGGATTCATGGTTAAAAAAACTCAAAAATGTTTTTTTCGAAAAAATTACGCTTTTATTTGTTAAAAACATTAAGCATTAATCTTAAGTCTAATACCCTTATTTATGGCATGGTAAATGGGTTATTACATCATCCTAAATTACTCCATGCCTATGTTATCTGTGTCATAGATGTTTGACGTCTTTGGCTCGAGTTTAGTCTTAAAAAAAAACCTAAAAATACCAAAAACAAAATCCCCTGTTTCACCCTGGCAGTAGCGTCCACCATTAAAAATTATTTTTTGGACCAAACACATTTTTTTAGAATTTTTTAATATTTTTGAATGAAAGAGCATTAGATTACCTTTCCAACAATGTCTTGTTTACATATGGACCATTCCAAGAAAAATGAAATTATTTTTTGAACACTCGTTACCCAAACCCTTAGAAATTGTATTATGTTTGGGCTATTCGGCTTGCTAAAAGATTTTTCTAAATTTCTTAGAACATGTTCATACCATTAAACCGAATGAGTCTAGGATAATTTTCCAAAGTCCATTATGCCCTTCCATTGTACGTGCTTTCAGTGTCAAAACAAACCTAATTTCAAAAATTAATTTCGCCTAGAAAACAATAATCTAGGATTTTTAAAATATTTTTACATTAAACCTTATCCAGTTACTTTTCCAAAGAAATTTTGTCCACCTCTTAACACCTCCGAATTTGCCTAAAATAAATTAAGAAAGGGAGACAATGCAAATGTTGTCCCTTGTTTTTGGAATTAAAATCAATCTAATTTCTTGTACCACCTTTATTGAGATGTTCTAACATCTTTAAATGCATCCGATTGACCTCTTTTAGGGTCACGTAATACAACACAAGCCCTCTAGGCTTGAATAATAATAATTTATTCAAATTTTTAGTTTTTATTTTTAGAATACATTTTTCACTTAAAAAATTCCTTTTTTTCCATAAACATCAAAATTTTCATCAATAAAGATACTCCAACCTTATTTTCATCAATAGAGATATTCCAACTTTACTTCTCTGAAGGGATACTTCAACCCTCCTTTTCATTCAAAACTTGAATTTTCTCTCTAATCAAAACCTCTTTTTAAAAAAAAAAGTCAAAATTTTCATTAATGGGGATTCTTTAACCCCACTTCTTAGAGGGAATATTCCAACCCCACTTTTCATTCAAAACTTGAATTTTCTCTCTAATCGAAACCCTTTTAAAAAATCAAAATTTTCATCAGTAGGGATACTCTTACCTTGCTTTCTAAGGGGATACTCCAACCTCCTCTTCTAAGAGGATACTCCAACCTCATTTTCCAATCGAAGTCTAAAGATTTCTCTCTCTTAAACATCCTAAGCCATTTTAATCAAAACCTTTTTTTCTTTCAAACTTTAAGTTACCTTCAAACCCAAATGTTTCACAACGATGTCACTTCAATTATTCCTCAATAATCAGAGATAACTATGAGATACCTTTTGAGTGTCCCTCTTTTTTTATTTTTTATGTGATTATTTTTATGTGATATTATTATACTATTTTGCATTTTACTAACATGTTTCTTTTTATAGAGACTATCATGCATTCATATTTTAAAAATTGTTTTCAAAAATTACAAGGCATTGTTCCATGTTAGCATCTCTCCGATGCCTAACATGAAATATCTAAATTTTTAAAATTTAATTTAGAGATTAGTTTCATAAAAAATCCTTATGTTCCTCACATCTTCGAGGTGCAAAGGTGATATAAATTTTCTTTCAAAACTCAGATCTACAATTTACAAAAACTTCATGCATTAAAGGGGAATAGATTAAACTAAAACTAAAGATAGATATAGTTAGCAGGTACTAATTTTAAATATTGTGAGGGTGATAATCCTTCCCTATGCATAATCACTCCTAAACCTAACCAATGAATCTTTGGACCATGCAAACCTCAAAATTGATATATCAAATTTCATAACTCAAAAAATTGTTTTCAATATGCATCTAATCATGCCTTAGCCCAAAATAATCAATGGTGACTCCAAATTTACAGTCACCTTATGGTAGCCTTTCAAGACTAGTAAGGTGAATGATTCGTCTGAGGATCTTTCTTCCCTTTATATTATGCCTAATTCAAATCTCAATCAAGGGATAACCCAAAGGCTCCAACCAACATAACTGCTTACCATATTTTTAAGTCATGCATGCTCATTTCGGATTATCGCAAAAAAGGCATACATAATGACAGTGGGCATTAGATGCCTATATTAGATCCTTTAGCAAAGGTAAATGAAAAAAATTTATGTAAGTGTTTGACATGGGTGAAAATTTCTTTGAACCTTTTTTTAGTTCCTAAAATGTAGGCCATAGTGAATGTAAGTAGCTAAAATAAATGGAGTAGATATGAAAAGTGAAGTTGACATGATGGTAAGATTATTTTAGGACTTTGTTTTTGGTTTTAGATATGTATAAATGTAATTAGGTTTTTTAAATATATATAAATGTATAATTAGAATTATCTTTAGCGTTTTTCATCTTAAGTATTATTTTTAAGTATTTTATTTAATTGTCTATTTATTGATAATTAGTTAAATGTGATCATAATGTTTTTTAAATATAATAAAAACAAAATATAGTTTAGAAATATATAAGATTAAAAATATTTTTATAAACAGATATAACCCCAAGATTAAGCCATAATTTGTTCCATAAATGAGCTAACTTTAGCTTATAGTTTTTAAAATATTTTCCCCATAAATTTGGGGAATATTAAACATAAAATGGTCAGATTATTTATTGGTGTAGGGCCATATTAACTTTATTTTAAACTATAGGAAAAACAAATCAGATGCATAGCAAAATTTTAAATTTCTTTTTAATTCAATTGTACTAAATCATGTTGTTGTATATAATAAAACCATCTTAATTAGTTACCTCAACTATAGATCTGAAGATGCCGTCTAAGAATCTTAGATCCTTGTGAAAGCTTTAACCAACTAGCCTTCTCTATTATTCTCTAATTCTCGAAAGTTAGAATATGTGGGCACTCTTTGTCTTAATCAACTCTGGATTTGTATGGCTCGATTTTCTTTCAAAACCACTTTTATGCCAGTAGGTTAAAAATCACAAGATTTTGTAATTAGAAACCTTAAGGGTGGCACAAATGGTCTACTTAAAACCCTAGGCATAAGCTGCTTATATATATCAGGTAATAAGGTAGCCCTACTTTTAATTTTAATTAAAATAATTATTTTATTAATTCTATAAAAAACCTATATATGGCTCCAACCCTAGTATAGGTGCCCACTATTATTTAGCCAAGCCCTAGTATCCATAAATAATATTTTGGACCAAATTTATTTTATGGAATTGGGCTCATTTAATCTGAATGCTAATTAATTCTGATTAAACTATTAATTTTATTTAGCCCGATAATTTTTCATAACTCCAATTCTAATTCGAAATAAAATCATGCTAATTTTATTTGAATAGAATAATTATGTACTAATTATCAGAATAAAATTAACTGTAAAATAATTAATCATAAATTAAAATAAATAAATAAATAAAATAATATTTTTAATTTATTTAGAATATTATTCATATTTAATTTATAAATAAATATTGAAACAAGACTTAATAGATATTAACTTAGTTATATGGATAATTAATTTCCCATATCTATTTAAGTTAAATTAATTCCTATATTTATCAAAAGATAAATATAATTAATTCAAATTACAAATTGTTATCTAAATAAATATTTAAGCCAAATTAAATATATATTCTAAATAACACCAAAAAATCATTTTCATTATTTATTGAAGAAAACGCCGACATTCCTAAGGTGAATGAATTTGACATACCACTTCACCATATTAAGAACCTTCAATCTTTGGATATTCCAATCAATAACCAACTAAAGAATTAAGTTGAGCTAATGGAGGGACCAATTGGACATATATAATTAGACTCCAATAATTTCTGTATTAATTATTCTACACTGAATAATTAATCACATAATTATTAATCTTAAAGTCATACCATTAAAGGCTTGAGATTGCATTCCTAATTATATATCGTATTACGTAAGCTTTATAAATAGCCTTTGAGTCCAGTGACCTTATCATTTGTGTATTATCGTCATATGATATTTGTGATCAACTTAAGGTTAAAATGCCCGTTTTACCTACTTGATCACCTTATCCTAAAGTTCCATTATACTTTCCATGTGAAAATGATTGTTGACCACATTTGAACAATTTATCATTTGACATACAAAAAACCAAGGCCTCATCCATCTTTCTATATACCCTATAATGCCTTTTAAGATGATAACCTTAACACTTTATGGGAGCTATGATTTCACATCTATAAGTAAAGCTCTCATCAAGTATAATCCATATGCCTAACGAACTAGTCTAGTAGTTATTATCAGAATTAACCATGTAAGTGCACATATCACAACAAGTAATATAGTGATGAAGTAAAGTGTCAATCCCACGAGGAATTGATACTAGATTGTAAAGTACTAAAATTAAAATAACTTAATCTTATTCAAACAACCAATTAAAAATTATAACTAATAATAATAATAATAATAATAATAAAGAAGCAAATAATAAATAATAGAAGCTTAGGATTACAATTTTCTTCAACATTTTATTTGAATAAAACCCTGTTCTCTTAATTTGACTAATAATAATACGTTGTTAACCTAGAGTTCTATTTTATTTATAAGTATCTTCCAATGGTCTTATAAAAATATTTCTTTTAATCAATTTACTATATTCCTGTGCAAATTAAATTAAAAGAAACTCATTAAGCTTAGACTCTAATTTGGTTACATATGGCATGCTCATATGTTCCTATCTAATATGCAGATCAATTCATGCTAATAAATGAATATGAAACATATGTAATTCAATCCAGGTATAAACACAAAATTCCTTTTTCCAAGTTCGTTAAGGTTATCAAATCAATCTAATTGGTGATCAAGCAATTAGAAGCATTAAGAACAATATTGAACAAATAACTCAATTATCATTAAGTCAAGAAAATAAAATAAAATAATTCAAATTACATATTGAGTTTCACTACAACCCTAGAAAAATAAATCTAGGTTATAATGAATATATACAATATAAAACCAAGGAGTTGCACCATCATAAATAATACAAGAAAGATAAAATGAGTAAAAAGAAAAAAAATTAAAATTGGTCGAATCTTTGATCTTTAAGCTTCTCTATAATCTTTCTAGCTTCTTGAATATTATGGTGGCTTCTCTCCTCTTCCAAGAACTAGAGCAAAATAAAACTATAAAATATCTAGAATTGTCTCAATTATGTCTCTAAGTCTAATCCTAAGATTCTTATTTATAGGCAAAACCCTAAAGGTAAAAACTTGATCTTTAAGTTGCTTAACTTAAAAATATTATTTTTAGAAATTGCCAAACTTAATCACTCTCCTTGATTAAGTCTACTTTACTTCTTGATTAAGTTATTGTACTTTTGGAAACTGTTTTGGGATTTGCCTACAAATATATGGAAAATATTTAAATGAATAAGAAATTAAAACATAACCAAAGCAAATAACACTAAATTAAAAACTACTAAGAATAAATAAAATTTAAATAAAATAATACTACTATAAATAAACTTTAAATAAAAATCTCTAAGACTTAGCTAATTTAATATAAATAATGAGACTAAATAACTCTATTTTATAAAATATCAGTAGCTTACTACTTCGAGAAGGCTTAGCCTTTGGAACATTAAATCATACAAGTTATACACATGAAGTCAATTACTTACTTAGGATAAAGGTAATCACACAGTGAATGTCAAAAGTGAATTAATCCATGTAAATGGACTTATTAATGAATTAATTCACTTTGGTCTAGTCCTATATATCACTACCTCTAAGCAATATATCTATGTATGTACTTAGGACTCATACCACTCTAGATGACCAAGACAAGCCATCTTCTTAATTGGATTTAGATGACATATTAGTCTTAACATCAGTTAATCGCTAACATTAACCCTATAGACTATGGGCTTTCAATTTAGACCACTTACCTTAGAATGTTGTCTTCGTCCATATAAAGTCCATTGTATGCAACATTTTAACGATATAAATACAAGTAGTCAGTTAACCATATTCGCTTATATTTACTTTGACATGTAAATCTAAATAAGGATGGAATAGTAGTGATATAATCAAACCTTAACTAAATATGAATAATTTGCTTAAATTAATGAAATACATCAAAATATCTTTCATCCTTAGGCCATTCCTAACATAAACCCTCTGCCAATTGTTTTTTGAATCAAGATAAGTGTAGCTTTGGTGTATAGCCTCCTTGAAAGTTGGTTGCACTAATTACATACTATCCAGATACCAAGGGATTGACCTCAAAATAAGTCACTGTCTAGGATCATAAGGTGGCATACAAATGCTGTTTATGTAGTACTCAGGCACCAATAGATTAACCATAAGATAGGTTGTTGATCCTCTACTTGGAGTCATAGAGAAGGCATACGAATGCCCTTTGTATAGGAGAGTCCATTTTCACTTTAACCAAGTACTCATTTAGTACTTAGGCCCAATGGATTGGCCTCGATATAGGCTATTAATCCATGGTCCAAAGATGACATATGAACATATGGTTCCTTAGAAAAAACACATAGAGCAATTTATGCATAAATAAATTGATTAAAGAAATAGCATTCATATGCTAATTTTTGAATTTCCAAACCTTTTTTAATCTGAGAAATTGGCAAGCCTTGGATCATCACTCTTAGGTTATTCATTGTCACTTTAAACCTTTATGCAAAGCATCATTCATCATTTTTATACTGTTATTCTTCAAAGTGCTCAATACCTTAGAATAGACTTCTCATGCATCAACCCAAGAATTAGAAGGCATTAGAATACCAAGTTATAAGTCCATAGAGGCTCATTACAAGACTAATAATATTTCAAAATTTGATTCAAACCAAATATCCTTAAAAATTCCTCCAAGATTTTAATTACACCATTTTTCTAAAAAATTTTTAGAAATTTTTTTTCAAACCAATTAACAATTTCCTATCAATTTTTTATCCCTTTTTTAGGGCTCGTCTAGTTTTAAGTCAAAAACTTTATGCCTTAATCATAATTTAATTTAAGCTTTCTTAAACTTCACATGGTGATTTTCTCAAACACCCGAATTAGTTTGAGATAAGTAACTTCTACGCCTTTTTTTTAAATCATTGATTGTTAAATTACTTATTGATTGTAAAATTTATTTCCTCTATATTTTTTTAGGAATCAAATCCTATTCCCAGTGAAGTTCGGCGTCATGCAAAAAAAAAGCATTCAAAAACTCATAAAATATTAATATATATGTAGTAGAAACATGTAAACATACAAAAGCTAGACTTACATTATGGATTTCTTAATGAGGGTTTTACATATGGTAAATGAATCTGAATTAAATCATAATTTAAACCATCATATGTTTAAAGATTACCTAACTCAAAGATATCATAATCTTGAGTTTTTTAAGATCTATATAGATCCCTTGTGCTAGGCGCTAAGTTTCTTGAGAGGAGATCCAAAATCATGAACAGCATAATTGTCCTACTCCAACGGTAATCCATATAAATAGTAATTGAAACCTTCTTTAGGCTCGATGGTTCTCCAATGCCAGTTAGAAGTATTTTCAAGTCTCAACAAAAAGATAACTTGGCAATAAATACAGATTTAATATGATCCAAGAAATTCCTTATCTATTGCACCAAAGAGAAAAAAAAATAGCTCATAAGGAAATGGTTGTTTTTCGCAAACGTCAATAAACTGATCAACAAATCATAATTCTTGATCCTGGTAGATTCCACTAAGATAGAAAAATGGTTTTCTATATTCATTGTGATCAAAAACATTTTAAGATCACCTAAAATATGAATGACATAAAAAGGTTTTAAGAAAGTTAGGGTTTAGCACAACAAGCTTTTAGATAGATCTAGAGTTCTTTGCCTAGGGTTTTTTGATAACTAACTTATTTTCAAAAAGACTTAATGTTGTATATCTAAGCCTCTTAGACTAGGCTTAGCTATTTAATGAATGAACTAGACCCATTAGACAAGCTTTATCAATGGCGTAAACTTGGAGTGTTTCTTAGAACCTAATTAAAACTATTTTAATTAGCTTGTCCAAGATTGGGCTTAAATAGTAACATATTAATATTTTAGCCTAATAGCACACCCAGCTACACCATGTGCCTAGCCTAGCCCATTACTAACTTGGAGTTGTTCACAACGAAACTCCATTAACTTGATAATTAGGGCTTTTAGCCTAACCTCTAATTTACATATTTGATCATTTAATTCACAATTAAATTTTCTAACCCAATTAAAACAATTTTTACTTCTTGTAAATAATATTACTTAATTAAATAACTATGAAATAATTTATTTAATTTTTAAAATACAATTATTTAGATTTATTTAATATTATCCTTAAAATTATGTCTACAAATAGACATTATCTTAATAAGACATTTTTATCTTTATTGCCTTATTAAGACATCCCTAATTAGATTGCAAAAATTTAATTTGTCTTAAATTATTCATAATTGAACTTATTACCTAAGTCTCCCTCAATTTAAGTTTTATTTAATTAAGTCCAATTTAATTAAATACTAGACTCAATTTAACAATTTTGCATTATTGTGTGTGACCTATTTGGTTCCCAACATGCTAGCAATGAATATAAATAATAAACCATGTTTTAACACATAACTTATTATTTATAGACATAAATCATTAAAGGGTTCTAGCAACCTATCAAAACCACCTAAATATTGATAGAATGATGTGTGAATTCTTCAAAACCATTTAATAACTAGCCTATCAGTGTAATATGATCTTGTCGCAACATGGCATGGATACACATCCTAACTTATCGGACTTAAAAGGTAGGTGTACACCTCATTCCTATATACATATCTATATGTCATTTCTTTATTTTTAAGGGCCATACCATTATTATCTTTTTTTAGGGAGAAAGTCATCAAGATCAATCGTTTACTCGACTTAACCCTAAACAATTGTTACAAAAGACTATTTATCTTGGACTCATCATCAATCTATTTAGGTTAAGTGAGACCTACCAGGGTTCATATTTTGAAGTTAAAAAATCCTTAAAAACAAACTCCAGAGTCTACATTTATACCAGAGATCACGTCAAAGGGTCCCAAAGTCAGTTACAATAATATGTAAGGATCGATCCTTCTCATGATGCTTAATAATTGATACTTTATTAATCACGTGTTAATTTAAAATTTGATCTTTAATTAGTTTTAAAATTTGGTATTTAATTATAATTCCCATATCTCAAAACTTTCCAAATCTTAAATTTATTATTCTATATAAAAAAATCAGGTTTTTAATATTTTTTAAAATCAAAATATCTTTTGCACCCTATGAGCGAATCGGAAGAATACAAAAGGTTTTATCATTACCGGAGGAACATGAAAGGATTTCAAAGATCGATATATCTTTCACACCCCACCAAAGCTGGAGGAATACGAAGCGTTTTATTTTTAGCAAATTCAAAAAAATCCTCAATTTCCTTCATTAAAAATGATATCTCGTTATTAAAATAATTTACAAAACCCTTCACATATTCTAGGAGAGATTCCACATATTACTTTAATTCGGAGACATTGCCTTAATTTTTCTAAAAATTTTAATTATATAATACAACTTATCCTAGCCACCCGTAAAGCACACTTTTGCTATAAAAGTATCCCAATACCCTTAAGGACTTGATAATAATATGAACAGACTATTTTACCCTAAATGGATAACTTTGGCATCACGTAAGACCTAAAATACAAAATTTGTTAGTAGGTCCCTATATTTCTCAAAATTGCATTTTAGCGTAAAATGGCTAAAAATATTCCTAAATGACCAAAATACCCTAACTAGGTAATTTGATATGGGAAATAACCTTTTGACCCTAAACTATTAGGCTTTATCAAATAGTCCCTAAACTTTTCTAACTTTAAAAAATAGTCCCTACATGAAATAAAATACTGTCAAATATCAAACGCATCAAAAGCAACATGGAAAACATACCAAAAATCATACTAAGGATTCAACCAAGCTCCTTTGGCCTTGAAACAACTTTTCACTTTTGCAAACAAAGCCCTAGATGAAATAAATTATAAAATCTAACATCAAACACATCAAAATCAACATGAAAAATTCATTGAAAATCATTTGAAGCGTTTGGCTAAGTGCCTTTAGTGTTGGAACAATTTTTTTCAATCTTTTCAAATAAGACCTTAAACTTTCTAAAAATGAAAAAAAAGCCCTAAAAGTCTAAAAATGTATTAAATGCAATTAAATATATTAAAAATGCATGAAAAATATATTTAAGGGTCTTTAAAGCATTCGACTAGGCATGAATGGACTTAGAATAATTTTTTCTTTTTTGCAATGTAGTCCTTAAATTTTGGTTTAAAGCATTCAACCAAGCATGAATGGCCTTGGAATAATTTTTTCTTTTTTGCAATTTAGTCTTAAAATATTTTTTATAATTACAAAATAGCCTAAAAAGTCAAAAACATTACAAAATCATCCTTGTTAGGTTTGGCCAAGGCTTGGGAACACTTATCCAAAGCCTTAAAATTTTGGAAAAGTTATTTTTAGGCCCCTATAGTTCTAAACATCACAATATAGTCCAAAATACCATAAAATCAAGCATGAAAAATTATCGAAGGACCACAATGATTTTATGCCAAAAACAATTTTTTCCTTATATGATTTTAAGAATACTAATATAAATACATGTTCTAGTTCTATCAAGTTTAAACATGCATGAAATCATGATAAATCATGAACATATCAACATAGATCAACATGAAAATGCTAAAGAAAATCGCATAAAATATATACAAATGAAAATAAAATTACTTCTATCAACAAACATGTGTTATATTAATGAAAATTATCTTATTGCTAATAAAAATCAAATGTAACAACAAAATAAAGAAATTTTAATAGTGGCATTCATACTTGGCTTTTTAACATGGATCAAAATCCATGAGCTCAAGTAGTCATAAAGCTCATTAAAAGGATGAAACAAGCTTGAAATGAAGAAAAATCAAGAGTTTTCTTCGCAAAACTACCTTAAAAGCTTGAAAAACTTAAACAATTCAAGACTTTTTCGTGTTTTTTAGATATGGAGGTGTAGGAAGTCTTGGGCTAGCAAATAATCAGATGATAAAAAATTTATAAATATCACATAGATGTGGCAGAGGAAACATAATAATGAAGACAATATGTGACTCCCTAAAGAGGATCATCTTGCATGATCTTGACTAATTTTTTTAGATAAAAAACATAAAAAACTATTCAAGATTCGAACATACCTTAATCTTGATAAGTCTTTCAGCAATTCCATGACCCAATTATCAAAGATGTCGAGCCTACTTGTTTTAAACCAAAGCTACCTAAGCATCTAGCCTCTAACGGTTATCCACATAGGTGACTAAAAAAACCTTCAATAAGAAAGAGATTTTGTTGTCTAGAGCCATCCTAGTAGCTTAGGTTTTAGTAAACCTTCCTTTGCACTTAGAATATCTTGATTCAACAATCAAAAAGCTAAGCAGAAAACAATTTTCTTCCAAAAAACCAAAGATTGCATAATATTAGCTTTTAGTGAGAAAATGCCAACTAGGTTTTCTAAGCTTTTTTGGTAGATTTTTTAAGTGCAAAATTATCTATATGGGACAGTACTCATGAGGCAATATATATAGGGTTTAAAATTTTAATTCTTAAAAAATTACAATTTTACCTCTAGCCCATGTGAACTTATTCAAATTGGGTCTAAGTAAAAAATTACTTGTATTAGACATGTTTAATTTAATTTCTACTAATCACCTTTATGTGTGTGACCCATTAGCCCCCATCATATTGGCAATAAATATAAAATAGCCCAATTAAGAATATTTTATATTCATAGACCAAGATTGGCATATAACAATACATTATGGCCGCCCATCATGAAGAAAGTATCAATATGGTTTTGACAAGCCCATTAATGATTAGTATCTTAGTGTAATAAAATATCCTTTTATCATATATCCTAGAATTAGCAATAGCATGGTTCAATGTCTATTCTTAACTCATTCTATATTAGTATGCAACCCTATGTGTTAACTTCATAATCAATATTGCCTTGGCCAAAGACTTCGAGTTAACACAGGCTAGGTACATGTGAGATACATCTCCTCATATCACTTGGGGTGATGAATCTTTTTTAGACCACTTATTCAATTATCATATGATTCATGCCATACCCAAAACCACCCTATCATAAGCATCCATCCATTGTGGACTCGTTCATGACAGAATCAAAGCTTGACATTCCTTATATGAGATGACTTGTATCACAAGTTTAAAGATCACTTACACTGCTAACACATGTCCATAGATATTTGAGTGAAATACCAAATGAAACTCTTATGGTGGGTCATGTTTAATGAACTTGTTACCATAACAAGCACTTATATGATGTCCCCAATGATATCTATATTTTAACTTATGAGATCAGTTGCATGCATCCTATGCATGAAGGTTACAATGCCAATAATTGTGCATTGTCAATGCCCTATTTTGACAAAATGATGACCAATAATTTTTTTAGAAATATGGCTGTGATGCATAAGGATCTCATAATTATAACTCTTTAGAATTCCCTTGCAAGGCCAATTTATTTCATGGGCTATATCTATATAAGATATTTATATCAATTATATAATTAAATCTTATGGATAAAAAAATACATTTATAACATTAAATAAATACACATGTCTGATTACATGAAATTAGTAGCTGATAATGCCTTATAAGCCACAATAATTGGCTTGCAAGGCTTACACAAATAGTAGGTGTTTTCCTTTTTATGAAAACTTTTTCCCTTATTTTAAAGGAAAGAATCGACGAAGGTGTAAAAAGCCCTTTGGCTAAATTTCATAGCTATTTTTTAATTTTATTTATTTTTTGAATTTTTGATTTTTTTTAGATTTTTTTTCACTTTTGATAAAGTTAAATTAAATATTTTTGTCTTTTTATCTAATTTATTACCTATCACCACCCTAATATAGAGTAATATGGCTTAACATTAGGTTTATTTATAATTTTGATAATATTAATCTTTGTAATAAAATTTAATCCCAATTAAATTAATTCTCATATAATTAAACTATCAAATTCTAAAATTTAACATAATAATCCATGACTTTTCAAAGATGTAGGAAAAAATAAACCTTAATTGCAAACTTCTTAAAAAATGAAATGGAAGGATGAAATTATAAAAAATTGAAAGCTATAATTCAAGAAACGAAAGTTCACAGGATAAATTCAATTACAAATTTAACCACATGAGAGGCCCAATTAAACATTCATATAAAATTTTTAACCCAAAATAAGTTTTTGAAGAGATAAAAGGTTAATTAAAAATACCAAACTTGTAAAAATTTATGAGAAAAAATCCTTACAAAAGAAAATTTATATTTAATAAAAATGAATCAAAATTTCAAAAAGCCATATTTAAGATGTATTATTGAAATATGTGAAAATATTTAAAAATTTAAACTCTAAAAAATTTTATAAAAAAATTTAAATTTTGTTAACAAGAAAATTCCAGAAATACTTTCAAATTATAAAATTTTGGATTAAATTCAACACATTACTTAAAATATTAATTTATAAAAATAATATATATGAAAAGTTAAAATCCCTAAAAATGAGAGATTTGACCGTAACATCATCTACAAAGGTGAATTTTAAAATTTCAAAAGAATAAAGTTAAAAACTTTTTTTTTTTACTTTTATGCTTGTCTTTTTTTCGAGATTTATGCTCTACGACCTTCAAAATGGTAATTTCTCTATTATGTGCACAAGCAATCATTTAGACTTGATCAAATAGGTTTCGAAAACACCTATTCCAGTTGGAGGACGTTGACCCTCGCAGGATGATTACCAAATTATCAATCTCAAATGTTTTAATATTATTAGGGAAAAATCCTAGACAAAATTAAGCGTCTACAAGTCCCTTCACCAGATATCCCACATAGAAGTTGAGCATGGTGCTATGTCAGCTCATACCCTTATCCATGTTAGATCTTGCAACTCATGGTTAATGACCATGAACCATGATGAACTATTCCTCATAATGCACTATGCTCTAGCTAAACACTTAATCTAATTAACCATAGTCAAGATCATTTGAGATATGTCTCTAATGTCATTCGGAGTAGTAAATCCTCTCTTGATCACTCATTCATCCTTTATATGCGTCATGTCATACCTAATACCACATTTATTTTGGTATTTATCCATTATAAACCTGTTTGTAATGGATCTAAGTATAACACACCACCTACAAGATGACCTTGTATATTAAATCTAAGGACTATTATACATGACTGCATATGAGAACATTTTCCATAGACAGTTAAATGACTTACACCAATTAGAGTTCTCATTCAAGCCATGTTCAGTGAACTTGTTTCCACAAAATAAGCATATATATGCTATCCTTAAGTATATTTTTCAACTTTTATGAGATCAAAGAGTTGCATGCATCTAATGCATAGAGGTTTAGCATATACTAGTCTTTATGCATTGTCAATGCCTCTCTTGACAATACTGTGAATAGGAATATTTTTAAAAACACGACTTTCATAACTCATTACTATCTTTGCAAGGTCATTTCATTTTAAAGGCTTCATCTAATTAGGGTTTTGCATGAGCATCAATCATGGCACAAACATGAAGGAAAACCTATGTTACGTTAATTTAGTAACAAGTATATGATTATTTAACTATGTATCCCATGGCCCAATTTGATGGTCCAAGGGCATACACCAATAGTTTTATGGCTTAGTTATTAATTAATGTGGTTATGTATTTAAATCTATTTTATAGAAATAAGGCAATATTCTTGGATTAATGTTTTTTAGGTTTTTCATCGTATCGACAATTATGACTTTTGAAATCTTTTACTTCAAGAGTATCTTTCTAAATATTATCATTTCCTAAAAGTTAAAAAACTTCTATGATATTTCGAATAATCAGTATTGTAAGAAAAGTTTTTAAAGGATTATGTATAAAAGTTAGAAAACTACATTAGACTTTCATATTTTAATGCCAATTTTGATTGGGCCATGGCTATCAGCTACTTTAAGATTTCAAAATTGTAGTGCCAATTTCAACAGGGGCAAAACCATCAGCTATTCTGAGGCTCTTTCATCTTGCTGCCTATTTTGACAAGGGTAAAACCATGCTACTTTTGGGCTTTTTCATTTTTTGTGCCAATTTCAATTGGGGTAGAACCATCAGCTACTTCTAGGCTTTTCATTTCAGTGTTAATTTCAACTAAGCTGAGGCTATGATCTACTTTGGCTTTCAATATTATGGTGCTAATTTCATAGGGACGAAACCATTAGCTATTCTTATGCTTTTTTATTTTGGTGCCAATTTTGATTAGGCCGAGGCCATCATATACTTTTGGGCTTTCAATATTTTGGTGCCAATTTCGCAGGGGATGAAACCATCAACTACTCTTGGGCTTTTTCATTTTGGTGGCAATTTTGACAAGGACAAAACTATCAGCTACTCTTGTGCTTTCATGTAAGCCAACTTTATTGGTTTTCTACTAAATGAAGAGAACCTGGAAAAACTCTGCCAATCCTTCTACATAATCGAATGAAGTTGATTCAAAGCTTTCTTCACCTACTTTTCTAGGATCAAATAAGGAGTCCATTTTACTTTACCGATACCTAACCAAGTAAAGCTAAAAAATGACTCCATCGATCCTTCTACATAATTGAATAAGTTAACTTAAGCCTTCTTTACCTACCTTTCATAGGATTGAATGAAAAGGCCATTTTACTCCATTAATTTTTAACCAAGTGAAATTGACAAATAAAACTCTGCCAATCCTTTTGCTTAATTGGACAAAGTTGACTTAAACCTTTATTCACCTATCTTTGATAGGATTAAATGAAGAGGCCATTTTACTTCACTAGTTCTTAACCAAGTGAAGCTAACAAATAATAACTCATTAATCTTTCTACTGAAAGAGAGGAAGTTAAATTAAAGCCTTCACATAACTTTCATAGGATCGAATAAAAAGGCTATTTTATTCCACTAGTTGCTAACCAAGTCAATGCAAACCTTAGGATAAAAACACAACCTAAAACTCGATTAGATAGAATTAAAACCTTAGGATCATTTTCAAAGTCAATCAAAGAGAACTTGACCCCAATCAAACCTGCTAGTTAAAACTAAAGTTAAAACAATCTTGGTCACCACAAGTTACCTTGATAAGATCAATTTGAGTTCTTGTTTTAAGACCAAAAAAGAAGTTCTCACAAAGTGAATAAACTCTCAAGATATTTTTTTATTCAAATCTATCAAATTACATAAATAAGGCAGCCTTATACAGGCCTAAAATCTATAGAGTCCTAACTAAACAAGTATAATCCTAACCAATAAGGAAAACTCTATTCATTATCCTAGTCTAATTAGGACTTATCTAAACAATTTAAAATTCTAAACACAATCCTAATCAATAAGAAAAAATCTGTTCTTTATCCTTGTCTGATTAGGAATTATCTAAACAAATTAAAATTGAAAAGTCAAATTCTTATTAAAAAATAAAAAATCTAAAATCCTAAACTATAGGCTCATGAATATATGCAAATTGGGCTTCATTTATCTTGGACATTCAAATTGGACTCCGAGCTTCATTCTTCATCTTTTTTAACCTTAACACAATGTAGAAAATTGATCAATCTTGCAATTGATTCATCTTAAACAGCCTTCTTTGCATGTGTTTTCGTGATTAATTCTTGCAAAGCTTGCTTATGCATTTAGTCTTTGCCTTAGTCATTGGACCTCTAATTCCCTGCCAAGGATCATAAGAATGGTTGGACATAGGTGTTTGTGCAAGTTGATCTCGATCATTCCTTCCCTTATTAAAAAAATTCGTCCTTAAATCACCTATATCATATAAAGATAAGTTAGCAACATTAATGGTAGCACTCATATTACCATAGCTACTTGGCAAATCTAGCTTGTAGGAATTATCATTGATCCTTTCAACACTTGAAAAGGTCCACCTCTTTTAGGCTACAACTTAGGTTTCCTTTGAGCGAAAAACCTCTTTTTATGCAAATGAACCCAGACCGAATCTCCAGGTTTGAAAATGACCTTAATACGACCTTTATTGGCTTTCCTTGCATATTACTTATTCTTCTTGTCTATGTTAACTTGAACCTTGGCATGCAAATCCCTAACAAAATATGCCTTCTTCTTACCATCCAAATTAGCATGTTCATTAGTAGGCAAAGGTAAGATATCCAAAAGAGTTAAAGGATTAAAGTCATTCACAACATCAAAAGAAGAATAAGAAGTATAGAATAAACAATCCTATTATATGCAAACTTAATATATGGCAAACATCTTTTCCATTATCTTAAGTTCTTTTGAATGATAGCATGTAGCAATGTGGTAAGTGTCCTATTAACTACTTCGGTTTGTCTATCCATTTAAGGATGTGTAATAGTAGAAAACCAAAGTTTAGTTCCTAATTTATTCCATAAAATAAGCTAAAAATGACTTAAGAACTTAACATCCCTATCACTTACTATTGTTCTAGGCAATCCATGCAAATGTGCTATCTTTTTAATAAACAAATTAGCAATATGTGTTGCATCATTGGTTTTTGAACGTACAATAAAATGTGCCATCTTGCTAAACCTGTTAGCAACAACAAATATGCTATCCTTACCACTTTGAAACGTAGGCAATCCTAATACAAAATCCATAGGCATATCATCCAAGGTTGATTAGGCACAGGTAAAGATGTATATAAGCTATGTGGATTACTTTAGATTTTGCTTGTTTACATGTTATACACTTATCACAAATAGATTGTAAATCATGTTTCATGTTAGGCCAATAAAAATGTTCATGCAATATATCTAAAGTCATTTGCACACCAAAATGCTCTATCAAACTGCCTTCATGAATCTCTCTAACCAACATTCAATGCAAAAAACATATAGGCACACATAATTTATCTTTCTTAAACAAGAATCAATCATGCCTATAATACTTTAGAACAAGCATTCCATACTTGGCTGAAATCAACATCATTGATATACAAATCTTTAATAAACTCAAAACCAAGTAATTTAGTTTGCAATGAAGTAAGCAATGCATACCTTCTAGACAATGCATCAGCTACAGCATTTTCTTTTCCACTATTGTACTTCATCACATAAGAAAATGTCTCAATAAACTCAAACCATTTGGCATGCCTTTTATTGAGGTTACCTTATGCTTTCAAATATTTCAAGCTTTTATGATTAGAATGGATTATGAATTCCTTTAGCCATAAATAATGTTGTCATGATTGTAGAGTTCTCACTAATGCATATAACTTATTGTCATAAGTAGGATAGTTTAATGCTGCCCTACTAAGCTTTTTAGTAAAATAAGTAATCGATTTGGAATCCTACATTAAAACAGCTCATATTCCAATTCTAAATGCATCATATTCAACCTAAAAAACTTCATCAAAATTAGTTAAACATTGCAATGATGCATTAATCAACTTATCTTTCAAAGTATTAAAAGCTTTCTCATGCACATTATCCCACTTACACACAACACTCTTTTTAACAAGTTCATTTAATAGTGTTGCAATAGAACTGAAGTCTTTAACAAACCTTCTATAAAAACTTGCTAAACCATGAAAACTCTTTACCTCATTTGCATTCCTAGTTGTTAGTCCTTAATTGCCTTAACCTTATCTTCGTCTGCACTTATTCCATGCAAACTTATAACAAAACCAAGAAAACAATGGATCCCATGCAAAATGCGCATTTTTTAAGATTAGCATACAATCTATGCTCCTTCAAAGCGCTAAAAATAGTATGCAAATGTTAACATGATCATCCGAATTTTTTATGTATACTAAAATATCATCAAAGTAAACCATAACAAACTTCTCGAGGAAAGAACGCAAAACATGATTCATCAATCTCATAAAAGTGCTTGGTGCATTAGTTAAACCAAATGGCATCACTAACCACTTATATAAACCATATTTTGTCTTAAAAGTAGTTTTCCATTCATCACCTTCTTTCATGTGAATTTGATAATAGCCATTCTTTAAATCAATTTTAGAAAACACACATGAACCATGTAATTCATTAAACATATCATCTAACCTAGGAATAGGATGTCTATACTTTACAATGATTTTTTTATGGCTTGGTAATCAACATATATACGCCATGTTCCATCTTTCTTTGGCACTTAAATCACAGGAACCGAACATAGGCTAAAACTCTCTCTTAGAATCCTCTTTGAATAATTTATACACTTGCCTTTGAATCTCTTTTGTCTCCTCAGGATTTGCTCTATATATTGGTTTATTAGCGACTAATGAACTGAAAATGAAGTCAATTTAATGCTCAATACCTCTCAAAAGAGGTAATCCATGTGGTATTTCCTCAAGTAATAAATCTGCAAATTCATTTAACAAAAAAACCACACTAGGCAAAGAAAGGTTAAGATCATTAGTTAAGAAATAAACATCATTGTACAAAAGTACAAGTAGTTGCTACCTTGCTAACATAGCACTCTTAATCTAACTTTGTTTTGGCAAAAGCATTAACTCTCTTATTTTTCTCTTTATTTTGCTCTCCACATTCTGAATTTCTTTCCTAATTGCACATTACTATGCTTTTTTTACTCTATTGCACTAATCAATTTTTATATCACTCTTTTATTTTTCTGATGCACTCATTTTTTTTCTTCATCTTGCACTCTTTAGCTATCCTAATCTGGACCTCATATGGCTCCAATGGTTTGAGATGAGTTAATACAATAACTTGGTTATTCATCATAAAACTATATCTATTTTTGTGCCGATCATGAGTAACCTTCTTACTGAACTACCATAGATGCCCCAAGAGTAGATGACCAGCATACATTGGTGCCACATAACAAAGAACCTCATCCTTATACTCACTAATAGAGAATGCAACTAACACTTAGTTTGTCACCTTAACTTCTCCATAATTATTCAACAATTACAACTTATACAGCCTTGGATGCTTTAATGTAGGTAACTTTATCTTTTTAATCATCAAAGTACTAGCAACATTAGGACAACTACCACTATCAATAATCATGCTACATACCTTATTATTCACATGGCAACTAGTGTGAAAGATGTGCTCACATTGTATTTCATCACCATTTTCCTTAGGTTGTATGCTAAGAGCACTAATAGTAATGAGTATATCTCCATGCATGGGTTTTTCAATGTCAACATCACTATAATCCTCTAATGATGGCATTTCATTACCATTCAATCTTATGATTTATATGTCACCATTATCCATAACAATCATAGCCCTTTTATTTGGACATTGTGAAGCATATGCCTAAATCCTTAACACTTGAAACACTTAACATCATGTGATTTAGAAGATGATTTAATTTTAGTTTTACCATTTGAGAATGTAAACAAACCTTTGCCTTTGCATCTTCTTTAGGTTTTAAGGTAGCTTTGTTGTTCTTCCAATTTGACTTCCATAAAGAGCTAGAAGCTAAAACATATTTGGAAGTGCCTTTAGACTAAATTGCTTTTCCACCTTGATAGCTTTATGCAATAATTCCTTCATCTCCATATAATGATCCAATTCCACCATACCAACTGTCTTTTTATTCAACCCACTAATGAAAATAGCCATAGTTGCCTCACGATCTTCCTTTATATCAACCTTAATCATGGCTATCTCCATCTCTTTGTAGTAATCCTTTACATTCATGGATCCTTAAGTTAACCCTTGTAATTTTTTATACATGTCCCTATAGTAATGGCTACTCTTTCTCATCACTACCTTTATTTCTTCCCATGATTGAATAGGTCACTCACCATTCCTATGCCTATTATCATAAATTGATCCCACTAAATAATAGCATAATCTGTGAACTGAATTGCTATTAGTTTAACCTTTTTCTCTTTAAAGTAATTATGATAATTAAAAACATGTTTTACCCTTTTCTCCCATTTTAAGTATAATTTAGGGTTATTTTTTCCTTAAAAGGTAGGGATTTTTATCTTAATACTACCTAAATTGCTATCTTATTTTGAAACAGCCTTTTTACCCTTTCGAGAATTACTCTCATCATAATAAGATTCCTCTTCTTCCTCCTCCTCAAGTATATGTTTTTTAAAGGATTAGGATTGGATAAGGACTCTAAATTATCTAACCTCATGTTTAGAAGCTTGAATTGGTCTTGGATAGCCTTCACAAATAACTTGATATTGGTCTTAAGCATTATCTCCTCCACTACTCATGTTTTAAACTTGGAACATTTGTTAGGAATAAAAATAGATTGGTTGTCCTCACATATTCCCTTATAGGTTTATACTTGAGATTAGTTACTTAACCACTTGTGTTTCACTCAATTTTGGCTTTTCTCGATGATATTCTTATCTCTCTTACCTTTTACCACTCAACTTCCACTTATAAGCCCTCTAAAAAGAACTTTATAAATGATCTTACCTAAACAGCAACAACAATGAAGTTAGTATAACTTTGATTAATAAAATTAATAAGAAAGATCAAGGAAGTGAAATCAACAAGAAATATAAAGGGAAACAAAATCAACAAGAAATATCAAAGGAAGAGAAATTAATGAAGAAGAACAAGAAATCTTTGTAAGATATAAATATCAAGCTCTAATAACAATAATTTTTTCACTTTTTTTGTGGATTCTTTTTTTTCTTTTTTGTTATGGATGATGAACGACAAAAGTGAGAACACTAAAAAACATTTTTTGTTCTTTTATATATGATGGACAACACTAAATATAATAGAAAAATATTGAAATTATGGGATTGAAAGATAGATTACACCTCACTTTCAATAACCAAAGCTCTAATACCAAATAATGTGAACCTTAGGATGAAAACACAATCTAAAACCCAATTGGATGGAATTAAATCCATAGGATCATCTTCAAAGTCAAGCAAAGAGAACTTCACCCTAATCAAACTTATTGATTAGAAATAAAGTTATAATAATCTTGATCACCAAAAGTTCCTTAATAAGATCAATTTGAGTTCTTGTTTAAAGAGCAAAAAAAAAGTTCTCATAAAGTGAAGAAACTCTTAAGATATTTTTTTTATTCAAATCTATCAAATTACATGAATGGGGCAACCTTAGATAGGCTTAAAATCTGTAGAGTCCTAACTAAACAAGTACAATCCTAACCAATAAGGAAAAGTCTTTTCCTTATCCTAGTTTAGTTAGGACATATTTAAACAACTTAAAATTTTAAACATAATCTTAATCAATAAGAAAAAGTCTATTCCTTATCCTAGTCTGATTAGGAATTATCTAAACAAATTAAAATTAAAAAGTCAAATTCTTATTAAAAAATCAAAAATCAAAAATCCTAAACTATAGGCCCATGAATACATATAACTTGGGCTCTATTAATCTTAGACATGCGAACTAGGCTCTAAGCTTTATTCTTTATCTTTTTTAGCCTTAACACAATGTAGAAAAATGATCAATCCTGGCAATGCATCTGATTCATCTTGAATAGCCTCATTTGCTTGCATTTCCATGATTAGTCCTTACAAAGCTTGCTCCATGCATTTAGTCTTTGCCTTAGTCATTGAAACTCCAATTCCTTGCAAAAGATCATAAGAATAGTTGCAAATAGGTGTTTATGCAAGTTGATCTTCATCACAAGTGAAGTTGACAAACAAAACTCTATCGATCCTTCTACTTAATTGGACAAAGTTGACTGAAAACTTTTTTTAGCTACCTTTTACAGAATCAAATGAAGAGGCCATTTTATTCCATTGGTTCCTAACTAAGTAAAGTTGACAAATAACAATTAGACAAAGTTGGCTTGAAGCCCTCTTTGCTTACCTTCCATAAGATCGAATAAAAAGGCTATTTTACTCTACTAGTTCCTAACCAAGTGAAGTTGACAAATAACAATTTGGTGATTCTTTTGTTTAATTAAACTAAGTTGACTTAATGCTTTCTTCACCTACCTTTCATAGGATCAAATGAAAAGACCATAGAATTCAAAATATCATGTCGGCGAGGCCTCATTAATATGAGCCTTATTGTTATCAAGTTTTTTCTTTCTAATTTCTAATATCTTAGTAAGTCTTCATTGATATAAGCCTTATTTTAGCCAATTTCTTTTCTTTCTAATGGCTTGTTGAAGGTTTGAATTATTAAAGGGCAATTTCATGTTCGCCCCATGAAATTTTCCTTCTAGTCTAGACTTTAAGAATATAAGAATTCTTTGATTTTTCCTAAAATGTCACTAAATATCAAATTAAAGTTTATGAATTCAATGATAGAACTTTATGCAGTTAAATGAAAATCACTATTTCATTGCTCAAGGCACATTAAAAAACTCCTATTCAAATTATAAGAAGTATTACACTTCATCTAAATTCAAGATTAACGGAATGAGATCACCTTTTCATTCTAATTTGGGAAAGAATTTACTTGATAAAAAACTATGAAATTTTTCGTATAATTTCAACCATGAATTTTCCAATATCAAGGATAATGGATATGTTATCATTATCCTTTGATGTTAAGGCTTTCTTAAGACAGATATCACCATTTGGGACACGTTTAGATGGGATAAGGAAATGAATTTAAAGGCATAAATTAGGAGGCATTACTAAAATTTGATTTGAAAAAATTGGTATAAGAAGGTCAAGGTTTATCAAGATCGAGTTTAGGTGGATGTTCTTTTTATGGGAATTCCTTAAAAGGAAAATAATCAAGTTATAACTTTTTTTAGTCTTCAAATACAATAGCTCAACAAGGGTTAAACTAATACTAGTAAACACCAAGTCTCAAATAGTTCATTTGGAAGGCCTTTGGGAAGTATCGATTCATAAGGTTGGACACGAAAGTTCTAAAAGGTTATCTTGAATCAAATCAATATTCCAGCATTTAAATTAACCTTTTGTTAATGTTGTGAAATTTCTAAAGGTTTAGGGTCATTTCTAAATTAGCATGGAAAAGTTCATTTTCTTTGGTGGCTACCTTTGTCAATTTATGAGTAATTCCAAAGCCTTTAAGTTTGTTCCAGACTGGCCTTTTTAGGTTTTCACCTTGGAACTTCATTCGCTTTTCCTTGTTCCTTTTTTTCTTTTTTTTTCTTATTTTTTAAATTAACTACCCCATCATATTCTTGAGGACTCAAAAATCATCTAAAAGGATAAATTTTTCAAGAGTTTCCTAAGAATAGCCTAATAGCTTAAATGGTTACATTTGATTGAAATAGACTTTTACTGGTACATAGTAAGCCATGGTTCATGGTTTAGAAAGAAAAGATAGAAATGCCCAAATCAAGTGTTTGAAAGTAATTGAATCAAGAATCATATCTCTTCATAAGAATTTCCTTTCGGCATAATTTCTAAATTTCATCTTTATTTCTTGATATCTTTTTGCTTTTTCATTTTCCTTTACAAATTTGTATTTTTTTTCTTTATCTTGTTTTTTTTATTCTTTATTATGAGGAACTTGAAATTTAAACTTTAAATCAATCTTTAAAATTTGACTTCTGACAACAGATTTATTCTTTTTGTAGTTCTAAAACAAGATTTACTCCATTTGATCATGAAGATTTGCTCCATTTGCCCCGAATGTGAAGCACGATCCTTGATTAAGGTTTTTAGAAGGAATCAATAATTAGGCTCAAAGGGGACTGCAAAGGGAAATAACTTTCTATATGTGAAAGGATAGAGAAAGATGGTCATTTGCCATTTCAAATAAAGCCATCTAAATTATCTAGCATTCTACTAGGAAAGAGGATAATTTACTTTTTGAAATCATTTTAAGTACCTTAATAACATGATTTGCACTCAAATTTTCAATTTTTTTCTTTTTTTTTCAATATTTAGGCTTAATGTATGCCCCTTGAAATTATTAGCTTTGTAGCCATCAATGAATCTTTGTTCTAGTTGACCCTTAAGAAAAGAAATCAAATTAGCATAGGAAAATCTTAAATCTCAAATCTTATTTATTAGGCATTAGATTGAGAAGGTTTTATCATAGAGGAAAAGGTGTTCATCAATCATTTTCATTCTTATTCTTTGTAAATTAAGGATTTGGAAGAATTTCATAGAAGTTGTAGCAAAAAGTTATCCAAATGAGGGTGATCATCGAATTATTATTGTTATTTTAACACATGTCAAACTATTAGCATCTAAATATTTTAAGAGTATAACTTGTTTGTTTGACTTTCAAGATATCCGAAAAAGAATATTTGGATATGAAAGGTCTATGCTGAATGTCCAAGACAGTTACATTAACAAAGATGAAGGATCTTTCTAAAAGAGTCCAATCTAATGGTGCTCACGTATTAAAATTTTTCAAAATGTTCTCATTTTCTTAGATACTGAAAATCATTATTTACAAAATTCATAGCCTATAATAGGATGCGTAATACTTATTCATTTCAATTTTAACAGTTTCTATAGGAAAGGTACAGAGTTTTAAAGTTAGGATAGAAACTACACCTGTTTGTGTAGGAAAAATCCAAGCTCATGCATATCAATGGAGGTATAAAAATTAATCAAAATTAAACATATGCAATGCAATTAAACAAAGAAAATTTGGATTTTCTTGTGATCTTACAAGGAGATGTGCATGTGATCAAACTAAAATTTAAAGCATAGATCTAATAGAAACATCCTAACACAGAGACTCGTAACTCTAAATTTGTCGATCCCTACACGAATACACCATGTGTTGATTATTTTGACCTCTTCTTGAGGCCAAAAGCAGCATAAGTGTCCTGCCTCTAATGATGATCCACACAAATCCAAAAGACTTCTCAAGCCTTAACCAAAAGATATATAGCCAATAGTATAGATCTGAAGTGATCCAGGAACAATTCCCATGCCTATTATGCTAAAGAAAAGAAAATGACTTCTTAAGAAAGTAGCTATTTTTTTGTAGATGTAGGCAAATGAATCCAAATTATAATTTTTGTCTCCAGATAATTCTTTTAAGATAGAAAATTGATTTTCCATCTTTCATTATGATTAAAAACACTTTTTGATGCTTTTAATCTATCAGAAAAGCCTTAGTAATGTATTTAAGTGCACCTTGGGCTAGATTAGGCTTGACTAATGGGTTAACTGAGCCCATTACTAACATGCTAAAAGGTAGCCCCACTTCAAGGTGTTTCTTAAAACCTAATTAAAACTATTTTAATTGGCTTGTCCAAGATTGGGCCAAGATAGTAACTTATTAATATTTTACACCATGGATGGCTATTCCATGTGCCAAGCCCATTAGCAAGCCAAACTTGGAGTAGTTCACAACTAAACTTTGTTAACTTGATAATTAAGGTTTTTACACAACTTATTAATTTATGCGTTAGATAAATTAATTCATAATTAAAATTTCTAACCCAAGTAAAACAATTTTACTTCATGTAAATAATATTAAATAATTATAAAAAATTATTTAATTTTTAAATACAATTATTCGACATTATTTGATAACATCCCTAACCTCATCATCTTGATAAGACATCCTTATCTTTATTGCCACTTTAAGACATTTCTAACTAGACTTAACAAATCTAATTTATGTGTTAACTTGTTTTTAATTAAACTTATACAATTAAGTCCTTCTCAGTATACTTTCTATTTAATTAAGTTGTACTTAATTGAATCTTAGTTTTAATCCAATAGGTCATCTTGTTATGTGTCACCCATTATAATTACCCCATTAAGTGTTTTTATATTTATAGACCAAGATTGGCCTTTAGCAAGGCATCATAGCCACCTGGTATGTAGGAAGAGTCAATATAATCTCTTCGAGAAACCTTTTAGTAACCAGTCTCTCAGTGCACTTGGGTCTTTTCACTAAATATTGTGAAAAGAAAACAAGCATGGTGCAGTGTCTACTCATATATAAATTCATATTAGTTCCTACAACTTTCGATTAACTTTATGAATTTGGAGAAATAATTTCTCCTAGATTCATCATGCTTTGGCCAACTACTTTATCTAGTTAACCAAAGCCAAGAACATATGAGATATGTCTCCAATATCACTTAAAATGGTGAATCCTCTCGAGATCACTCATTCATCCACCATATGATTCATGTCATACCCAATGTACCTTACCTTAAGTATCTATCCATTGTGGACCCATTTCAGATAAATCAAAGTATGATACTCCTTATGCAAAATGACCTGGTATCACAAGTCTGAGGACTAATATACATGATTGGCACGTGATAACATATTCCATAGACACTTGAGTGACTTATACTAGATGGAGTTCTTATACAAGCCATGTTTAGTGAACTTGTTTCTACAAAACAAGCACCGATATGCTATCCCCAAGTATCTTTATACTTTAATTTCTATGAGAGAGCTGTATGCATCAAATGCATGGAGGCTTAGCATATGCTAGTCGTTGTGCATGGTCAATGCCCTATCTTGAAAATACAATGACTAGGAACATTTTTAGAACACGACTTTGATGCATAAAGATCTTGTAATTGTAACTTATTACTTACTTTGCAAGGCCACTAACATGATTGTCTATCCAATGAGTATTTGCATGATCCAATTAGTACTTGCATGATTGTCTATCATGCCACTAACATGAAAGAAAAACTTGAATCACTAAACAAAGTGATTGGTTTGCATCATTAAACTGTATATACGTCGTTCATGTAAGAAAAACTAATTAGTTGTGCAGCGAAATTTTTAAAATTATTAATCCAATTGCACTAAATCATGTTGTTATATATAATAAAACCATCTTAACCAATTACTTGAGTTGCATTGAAAACTTTAACCAACTAGCCTTATCTTTTATTCTTCAATTCCTGAAAGGTAGGGTGTGTAGACACTCTTTGTCTCAATCAACTTTGAATTCATATGGCTTGATTCTCTTTAATTAGCACGTAGTGCCACCAGGTTTAAAAGCACGAGATATTATGAATATAAACCTTCTTGTGGTGCTAAAGTCTAAGAAAAAAACCCTAGGCATATGCCTCTTATTTAAACTAGGTAACAAGGTAACCCTATTTTAATTTTTTAATTAAAATAACTATTTTATTAATTTCATAAAACCCATATTGGCACCAACCCTAATATGGGTGCCCACTATAATTTGACTTAAACCCTAGTGTCCTTAAACAATTTTTTGGCCCAAATTTATTTTATGAAATTTAGCACGTTTAGTCTGAAGACTAATTAATTCTGATTAAACTATTAATTTTATTTAGCCTAATAATTTTCCATAACTCAAATTCTAATTTGAAATAAAATCATGGCAATTTCATTCGAATAGAATAATTATGTACTAATTATCAAATTAAAATTACCTATAATAAAATAATTAATTTAATCATAAATTAAAATAAATAAATAAATAAATTTTTTAAAATATTATCCATATTTAATTTAAAAATAAATATTTAAACAAGTATTAATAGATATTAAATTAATTATATAAATAATTAATTTTTCATTTCTATTTAATTTAAATTAATTCTTATATTTATCTTGTGATAAATATAATTAATTTAAATCACTAATTATTGTCTAAATAAATATTTAATCAAATTAAACATATCTACTCAATAAATAATACCAAAAAATCATTCTCATTTATTTATTGAAGAAAATGCCTACACACCTAAAGTGTGTGAATTCGATGCACCACTTCACCATATTAAGAATCTTTTGTCTTCAGATATTCAGATCAATAACCAAGAGTTAAGGACTTATATTAAGCTAATGGAGGGACTAATTGGACATATATAATTAGGCTCAAATAATCTATGTATTAATTATTCTATCTCAAACAATTAATCACATAATTATTGATCTCAGAGCTATACCACTGAAGACCTGAGACTACACTTCCAATTATATATTGTATTATGTAAGCTTTATAAATAACCTTTTAGTCCAATGACTTTGTCATTTGTGTAATACCCTCATATGATATCCATAATCAACTTAACATTAGAAGTCTGTTTTACCTACTTGATCACCTTATCTTAAAGTTCCATTATACTCTCCATGTGAAAATGATTGTTCAACACATGTGAACAATTTAGCATTTGACTAAGGCCTCGTCCATTTTCACTGTGTTGTATCATGCCTTTTAAGAGGATAACACCTTAACTCTTTGTGGGAGCTATGATTCCATATCTATAAGTAAAGCTCTCATTGAATATAAGTCATACACCCAATGAATCAGGCTAGTAGCTTACTACTACGAGATACTTTAACCTTTTGAATGTCAAAGCATGCAAGTTAAACACATGGAGTCAATTACTTACTCAACATTATGATAATTACAATGAAGGTCAAAAGTGAATTAATCCACGTAAATGGACTTATTAATGGACTAATTGCACTTTAGTCAAGTCCAATATATCACCATCTCTAGGTATTATATCTATGTCTCTACTGAAAAGTCAAACTGCTCTAAATGACCAAGACAAGCCATCTCATTAATTGGATTTAGATAACATAATGGTCTTAACATGAGTTAATTGCTCACATTAACCTCATAGACTATGGACTATCGATATAGACTACCTATCTTAGAATGTTGTCTTCCCGTATATAAAGTCCATTATGTACAACATTCTAACAGTATAAACACAAGTAGTCAACCAGCCATATTTGCTCATAGTTACTTTAACATGTAAATCAAAATATCAATGGAATAATAATGATATAATGATAACTTGAATATATATATATAAATAGTCAGTTCAAAATAATGAAATACATCAAAATGTCTTTCATCCTTAGGGCATTCCTAACAATCCAATCCTATTGGCTTTAGTGCACATACTAATAGTTTAGCATATTACTGTAAGGTTGATGACTCTTAGGCCAATCGTCTTTGATAGGTGTCGCAATGTACCCGAGGTGGACCCTCACAGATCTATGGGTGCGCACGACTTAAAATATTTTCCTGAATTGAAAGTATCTTCTTGACCAAGAATTTTCTTTGGCGATGTGATGAGAATGAGAATCTATGTGAAAGAGACCATAAGACAAATCGCTCATCTTATTGGTCTTGAATGATCGTCACAAAATGGCCAACGTTTGGAGTCACCATCGATCATTTAGAGTTAAGCATGATCGGATGCCTATTGAAACCTATGTTTTGAGTTATGAAACCCAAAACATCGATCCCATGGTCACGTAATACAAAAATTCATTGTTTGGGTTCAGGAGTTGGTTACACATGATGAGGTACAAACCTTTTTGCGATGCCCGCAATCGATACCTTACTAGCTATGTCTTGCTTCGATTTCAATTCCTTCGATCTTAACTTGTCAGTATTTTGATATAACCTCTTTTAATGCATGAATCTTATAGAAATACAAATCTGGATTTTGATGAAAAAGATTTAATCTCATAAATGCCATGGAGAGATGCGAAACATAAAGATTTTCAATAAAATGACCTCTAGATTTTACTTTGAAAATGGAATGTTCCATTTTAGGCACTGGAGAGATACCCACGTGGAATATTACCTTTAATTTTATTTGAAATGTTTTGAAAACATGAAGGCACATAATCATCACAAAGAAATCGTGTTAGTAAGACAATAAATGAAGTAACATAACCTGGATCATTCAATGTAATGATAAGGAAAAGGAATGGACTATTGGAATTTATCTTGCAATTGGCATCGATTATTTGGGAATAACTAAATCAATAATTTTCAAGATGCATTTGGGTTTCTTGATTAAACGAGGTTTGTTTGACGTATTCATAGAAATCCAAAAAGGATAAAAAAAGATTAATTATAGTTGAAAAATAGCATTAGAGTATCCCATCAGAAAGATGGGGTTGGAGTATCCTCGTGAATGGAAAAAATCTTGACAATTTTTAAAAGCGGGCTTAGAGTTTCCCCTTAAAAAGTTAGGGTTGGAGTATCCCCAAAAGTGACAAATCTGACACTCTTTAGAGAAGTCAAGTTAGAAAACATAAATTGACAAAACTTTGTGATTCATGAAATGTGTGAGCATGTTGATAACTTTTGGCAAAAGAAAGTATTGTGAATAAGGATGGTAAAGATGTAAAATATGTTAAACATGTTCTCGAGTCTGATCGGGGTGATACAGAGACATTCAAATATCTCAAGGCAAAATTTGAGAAAACAACTCAATTATAACCATAACCGAAAATAGGGGACAAAGCAAAGTAGGGGGTATTTCTTATTTTCTTTATGTTTATGGGTCTAAACTTAAGTCATTAACATTCGAACATCGATGACTAAAGGGAAAGAGTGGCATAAGCATCATGAACTCATTTGCATAGCCCAGAGTAATTTGGGATAATGAAACAACCCGTTAATTATACCACTCAAGGTATTGACTTTAAAACAAGGCACAAACATTTTGAAACAAGTGTAAGGTCATTTTCATTGCAAAATCAGAAGATTTGAGTTTGTTTAACCAATATTCAAGATCTGAAAAACTTAATTTTCCCCAAAATATTTTGCTAACTTTAAAGAAAATGCCAAATCCATGCTAATCCTTATTGGTTGAAGCTAACATTCTTGGCTTAGAGAGGTTTTGAAAATTAGTTTTTGACAATCATCAAACATGTATTTTGACAAAGGAAAGACAACAAACATACAAGGGGATGGCACATAACATGAATGGGGATGCTAAATTTACCAATGATCTAAACAAAGGAAATGTTATACATTTTGACAAGAATATGTTATGGAAGCTAAAAATGATAATGATTCATGACAAGATGTAAGCTGATGTATAAATATGCTTGAAATATGTTAGGCTAATGATTTATACAAGGATTAAGGATAACAAGATGCATGGATATGGCATAAAATGCATGAGCAAGAGCTATCAAAGTAATGAGGATCAAATGAGGCATTTTGCACATCATATGGGCATTAAGGCATCCAAATCCTAAACTACCACAACCAAAAGCCACAATAACATGATAATCCTACGAGGGTGACAGAAACATGGAGAGCTCACTAAAATGATAAAGATGCTAAAATACAGAAAATAAAAGTGATAAAGTGAGAAGTTTGTGGACGCCTTATTTTGTCCAGGCTAATTTTTAGCAATGTGGAGCATAAACGTAAGAGGGGATGATGATCGCTGGGCGAAAGCGTCACCCAGCGAAAAAGTATTTTTAAGGATGTCAAGAAGGCCTAGAGATCATATCAAAGGTAAATACAAAGATATGGTATCCAGGGATATAGTTTGAGGTATCCAAGGAGAAAAGATATGATAAAATTCATAATTTTACTTGAATGTATCGATACATGGTTCTAATGTATCGATACAATGCTCCAACGTGCCAAAAATTTGAAATTTCCTCATTTGTATCAATACAACATGTAACTATATCGATACATAAGCCTCTGTATCGATACAAGAACTCATGTATCGATACTGGACCATGCTAGGACCCAAATATGCATTCTGTAAAGGAATGTATCAATACAAATCAACTGGCATCGATACAGTGGTCCACGGTATCGATACAATGGTTTATAGTATCGATACAATATTCATTGTATCGATACTATCAAGGTTTTTGGACCAAATATATCGATACATTATACATGCAGGCCATTTTCATGGTCCGAGCAATTTTGACTCATCCACCATTGATCCAAAACTCGATTTTAACTTATTTCTTTGCATCAAGAAAGATTAAAACACATATCAGATTATGAATTTAGACTTTAAAATTAAACAAAACATTTTTTAGTCTAAATTGGATCAAAGGGGTTAATGTCACGTGATCACTCTACTCCTCCCTTGTTGTTGGCCAATGTCACCATCAGCCATCCTAGTTTCTGGAAAAGCATTTCAGCATTTAATACAACCACCCTATGCCCATCACATTGGTAACAAGCTGCCTCCTATAGCCACCCTATAGCTACCATGCTGACATCACCTTCTCCTCCTTGAGAAATGGCCAAAAACACCTCTAATTTGGCTCCAAAAGGTTGGTACAAATGGACCACTTCTATCTTAGCAAAAATGGTTAGATTCTAGCTCATTTACACTTCAAAAAACACATTCACACACTAAGAAATCCCAATCCCATAGCTCTTCATCCACACCTCAAAAATAGCCCTAAAACACTTACTTTCATCCACTACACACTCCAAAAATCACCCTTATCCATACCAGAACCAAAACCTCATCATTTTTCTCTTTT
>JBBYHO010153162.1:15771-29215 GCA_038382025.1 Adansonia gregorii | reverse complement strand
AATAGATCACGTTGTACTAACATAATTACTTCTATATGCACAGCCATTGGGGGATCATTCAGAGTATATTTGGATTGGCAAAAGTAGAAAATGTCTCAACCTTCGTACAGCACGACCGATTTTGTCAAGACCTTATCAATGAAGGACACAAGGAGTAGGAGTTTTACTAATAAGTTATTAGGTGTTTAAGATGAACTGCACCATAATTAATATACGAACATTTAGTTGTTGGCTCTATTAAGCTCATTAAGCTAATCACTTCCTTATATTCTTACTCGATGGTGTTGGGTGGTTATACCTGTACAGTGAAATATTTGTAACAATAGAAATGAACTTTTAATGTATCACACAATTATAATAAATTATAAAATTGTATTTTTCCACCTATTTACGACCTTTTTTTGAATGGATATGAAGTTTCCATATTTGAAGTTTTCAAGTTACACACTAACTTATGGTCTAAGAAGTGTTGAATTCATTCTGACATCCATGCATACAGTTCTTAAATTTGTTAACATTATATATTACTCTAATAATATGAAGGATGCTGCAAAATTACAAAGATTGAGAACAATACAAATACAAATATACTGAAAATTGAATATACATACCCCCACCCTAGATATAAACAATCAAATATGTACAACTTGGCATGCCAAACCCTAAATCTATTTAAGCGTATCTAACACAGATTTAAGTTTCTGCATCACTTTAAGCTTTATCTTGATTCTTGCCTCCAACTCAACATTATATTTATCCATATACAACTGACGGGTCTATTGGAGTTCTTTTATAAGGGATTATTGTGCCGTGTCAATCATTTTTATTTATTGTAAAGTTCAAACATGTCATAGTTGTAGTCATCGATCTTAAAGCCGAAACATGCTTTCATATAAGTAATCGTATTCTTAATGGCTGATGTTTTTACTCCCTTCTGATCTTCCTAAAAGTTATTTTCCACTAAAATATCAATCAAGCTCTTTGACTCATATAGTGGCATAATATGAATAACTACGCTGTATTTATTCTTTACATTACATACAACTCGATAAATTGGAGTACCATATCCACATACATTAGCAACCTTCCACAAAAGTTCTTAAAAGGCAATTGAGATAATTTCCATTAGGTTGCAACCAAAGACTACACACGGATAGCTATCAGTAGTTATTGTGAACACAAAAAAAAGAGAGATAAAATGGATACGATTTGACTAAGGACTCCAATACTACTATATATATATTAAGGTTGAGGACATGGACAGTTGGGGGGTTACTAACAGTTACTTTCATACCTTACACTATTAACACACGTCAGAAATGGATAATTAATGGGGAAAATTTATGGATAAAAAATAAATCTCCATTTCATAGCCTTAATATTAGTTTTTATGAACTGATGCGGTTGTGATCATTGCAGAATGGAGAATATAGAGATTATATTGAATATAAATTGGTTTTCAAATTGGTTACAAAAATGTCAAACCATTACCCCATAGCTTTCTTTTGAAAAATGCTGCATTATGTCAAACATCCATCGTTTGGTTGATTAATATTTTGAAAAGACCTTTGTATTTTCAAAGTTTTTAGTTTAATTATATATAAATGTACATATGATTGTAAATTTTTATCAGTTGTATAAGTTATGAAAGATATTTTGCACAGTAACTGAATCCTCATATGGTAATAACTGAATTCACATTTCAAAACTCCTAAATGTTCATATGAGAATAGCACAGTATACATATTAGATTTAGTAGAACAACGAGCCAAATTGTACTTATGGTGAAATGTTCGTACAGTTAGTAACATAAAACTGGAATGAATATAAGTGAATGTACATATGACAACCACTATCACACCAAATTAGCAGAGCTATTTTCTTATAAGACAACCATCACTTAACTGGTAAAGAAAGATGTTAAGAAAATTAGGTCATACCTTATACACAAACAAATTCTCACATTAAATGCATAAATGAGTTTTAACAGGGCCATGTGGATAGTATGGATAATAGCTAGTATATTTATCTGCTAGTATAAATGGATTAATATTAGGGACATTTACAAGCACAAGTGGATAATTACAAAAATTGAAAGATGGATTGATATAATATAATATAATATAATATAATTCCTGCAACATTCTTGTACATCATTCAAAGAATTTAAACTATACTTTTAGTGACCTTAGACAGTTACAAATCTTGCCCTAATTTTGAATTGTTCATGTTAATCTTATATACACTTTATATGCCCTAAACAGTAGCCAATGTGCTTAGTACTTTATCATTTTCTATATGCCTTAGGTCCAACATCAATTGCATCAAGAGTTTTAATTTGTACTTCTTGACATCAGCTTTTACATAAGCCAACGCATTTGCTATCACACAAAATAATAGTTACCACTAAAAGTAAAGAGAGAATCTTATGCATTGCACACTCACCCGATTCAATGGCGGAGTGAGTCAGCCATTCCAACCTTGTAAATGCTTAATTAAGAATACCCTATAGTCATCAGAACCATAATACAATACAGAAACAAGTTAAGTCTAAACCTACTATAAACAAAGAACCAAAAACAAATAGACCCAAACTAATATTTTGATAAGTGATTAAAGATTTAATTGTCACATGACTACCACTCCAATTTGGCATATCTCTTTTTGTACTACTGAACAACATCTACAGTTGGATGGTTCCACTCATACAACAAAGTAGGTAAATACTTCTGCTGCAAGTGGGAATATATATCACATCAGTATCACCATCAACTTTATCCTAAACTTATCACCTCAGACAAGGTTACTATAAGTTATGTTTTCTTAGACATTAAACATTTGTCTAAGGAATCAAAAGTGATCTCCCTAGTCTTGATCTTCTGGAATCAACAACTTCAATCTCAGAAAAAATCGTATTAATGCAATATGCAACCCAATGATTGTTTGCACATAACAGCAAACATATCTAACCATTATGTAAAGCATTAAGAATAAATCATAGTTATTTATATATACAAACAACTTAATTAGCCTTACATGCATAATTATAACATGCCAGTTAAGCTCCAGTTATTTCAGTGTTATACAGTTTAACCATTATAAAATTACCAAAATGAGTCATGATATTATGTTGGCTTATCTTTCCTCTAGGATTATAATGCATAATGGAACCTTACATGATAGTGTCATTGCATATTAACATCTGCTAACTACAACAACAAATATTCAATGAAACCTATGTATTATGATATAAGATTGTCATCACAAGGCCCAAATCATATCGCCAAATGGGAGGTCAGAACAACCCTACACAGCTTTGATTTCTTGCTTGCATAGACTTTCTCTACATTAAGCATGCGTACAAACATCTCCACTACCTAAAATATATGTAGATAAACATATGTTCATCATGAACAATATACACATTCACATAATGCCATATGTATGAAAGACAAGTTTAACATACTATATTGCTGACCCAATAGGATTTTGCTAATGATAACATGTTTGTCCTTGTTAGATCCTAGCCATGCATTTGACAGAGTGATTCCCTACAACATAGTGTAATGCACATGTTACAATGCTGTTAATGTAAGCACAACTAATGTACAATATGCACGCTGAACTCACTACATGGGTAAAATTTCATCCCATTCATACTCCACCATAGCTTTTTCAAGTTTCATCAATGAGTCGAGTGGCCAACTAAGTAAATATGGTGATCAAAGATTGGTAGCTACCCGAACAACCCTACGAACATGTGGAGAACTTTTAATCATGCTTACATTAGCATCACCATGTATTTCTTCCTCTTCCATATCCAACACCTTATCCTTCATTACACCTCTTTTGACATTTTGACTTTTAAAGGACAAACAGCATATTTACTTCAGAACTGCAACCAATCTCTAATGGTCTAAACTAACATGATAGGGATGCTTCGATATCACCGATCACCTCTCTTTGCCTTGGCTACTCCATTTTATTTGCAGTATCTACCATTGCACTGTTCCCATGTGATGATGACAGCTTCACCAAAGCCATCATATTTAGGAGATTATCTTTGTGCAAGGTTGCAATCTCGTGGTTCCATTTCATTATCTTATCAGTTCTTAACCTAATCCTTTGCAATATAACCTACATCATAAGGTTATTTTTACCATGCATTAGTTGACAAAGACTGAATTACCAACATATTACAAAAAATTATATAAAAACATAGCTGGCATACTTATCGAAGTTAATTGTTAACAACATTCAATGCTTACAATTTATAGGATGAATAAGAAAAAAGAAAATTAAACTTACCATCACTTTTAGATCTAATTACATGGATTCATTTCCCTTGCCACTTTTGTCCCTCACAGGTTCGATGTTGCTTACAACCTACAAACATATTTACATAATAGTTATGATATAACATTTGTAACTGCTGCAAATATTCAGTGCGTTGCTTTAATGCATAACTATTTAATTGATAACTGAAAGCAAAATATCTTTTATCGATAGCACTCCAGTTACCTACTTGAAACCATATGCACCATACTCTTCCTCTAGCTGTATAAGTCTCTTGATCGAGTCATCATCCGATCTGTTTATTTGAGGCATAGCATGACATATGCATTTTTCAAATAAGATAACCCTATCCAAGTAAAACATCTGTAAAAATTTTTTAATATTATATCTCTAATTTATGCTTACTAGGATAATGTCATATATTGAAATCAGTCACTAAAGCATAATTTTTGATACCTGAAGAAATAAGATGCAGCTGGTCAGCCATGTTATGTGTTTTCTTCTTTTATGCTTCTTAACAGCGTAAACCAGGTGCTTCAAGGTAAACCTACCCCAATTATATAACTTTATTTATGCTAGATTGAAGATGATCTTTACGAGCTTTGAATTAACCTCTAACCTATTGCTCAATGCTAAAATGGACCCTATCACATACAACACAAACAACATCTTCCAATCATCTAAATCTGTTACATTCCTAATAGATCTTTAACATCTGATAATGAATTTGAAGATAACACCCTACTGTACCACACCTTTATCTTATCACTCTCATATACAGATTCTTTGGTCACTGCTACCCTACTATAAAGAATGCCAAACACTACTTCTACATCGATATCCCTAATTATAATAACATGGTTTGACCATGTCAAAGCATTATTTACTATATCAAAATGTTTAATAAGCCATATACATAATGGGTAGGTAACTCTCAAACTCAAAAAACCATGAAAACCTATTTCTTTAAGTGCATTCTCTTTTCTATCATCATCGATATTAACAAGCTTCATTAACCTAAACAACCTATCAGGGTTGCAACAATTGCTCACTTTATAAAGGGCTATAAATTTGTAGGGTCTTATGTAAGCTAAAATTGCCAAATAGTTGTACATTCATCCATATAGCGATAGGAGAAATAACTTTACCTCAACATTTGTTTTCTTTTTTGCTCTTCTCCAATGACTTTGATCTATATGTGCCTTCGTTTTATGTTACCTCTACAAATATTATGCAGTTATAAATCTAGACTGATGTATATATATATTGACAACAACTTTTCAAAATTAAAACACTGTGTTAAAATTGTAATCTAATTTTACTAACAATTAGTAGTACATTGTATACTAAAAGTCATAACTTAAAATTTTCTATGTTAATTAATTTTGGTTGCTAAGTTCTAACAATTGCACTATCTCTCACCCCAAATACGCAACATACAGCAGTAACTCCTATAATTGTACATATATCTTGAGTTTTTAATTTTTTTTCTTAATATTATACTACTAAATATGTCTTGCTGATCATACATAAAATTTTTCTTAACATATATTTCCACCTTATTTTCTTTGTATGTCCTGCTGAACATATACCTAAATCCTATAATTATGAAATCCCTTTTACAATTACCTCTAAATAGATTATGCTAAGGAATAAAACCAAAATTTTTTTTGACAATTCTATTTAACATTAAACCATATCAACATCATACCTTAACTTCCTTGCAATTTCACTTTCTCTAATATTATGGAATCTGGATATACTGCCATTCCTAATTTTTTTTGAGATTGACCAACACTAACTGGAAAATAACATCAAAAATCCTGTGTAAATCAGCTCCAAATACAGTGGGTTCTGTTAATTGGGATTGGAACAGAGTTGGTGATGGAAATTTATGAGAAATTAAGGTTAGGTTGAAACGTGTATAGAGCAAATTTGGGAGATGATCTATTTCTATATGAAGGCTTCTTCTTAGCTACTATTATCAAGAGAGAAGGAAATTTGGGCAAAAATTTTAAGTCTCATTAAAGGCATAATAGTAACTTTTATTTCCCTTTAATTATTTTTAATAATTGATATTTCTTTTTTAATTAATTTCTCAGGTTTCACCTTTTTTTCTTTATTTTTATTAGATTTCCCTTTTTTGGAATTCTTCCAATACAAAATTATCCTCGTACCCTAGGTTTTGGTTTGGCCAACTATGCTTCCATTCAAATACCATGCTTTCATTAACTGCTAGAACATTAATTCACATTCATGCCTCCAAAAGATAAATCTTTTCATTTCCTATGCTCATCATTAGCAACCAAAACAAAAGTAACCCCCAACATTTCTTTGATTCTCACACCACATTTTCAGCCACCATTTTCATTTTTTTTCATAAGCCAAAGTTTATGACAAAAAAAATTAGGCTTAAGCATTAAAGGAGGTGGGGTTTAGCCAAAAGGTGTCAAAGTCAAAGGGAAAGTAAAGTTTGCTAGTATATTTTCTGCTTGTTTTTTTTACCTTTGATATTTTTATTTCATCAAAATGTCAATTTTAGTGTACTATTTCCATGTAACCTTGGCCCTGTTCACTAGGATCCATGCATTTTTTTATATTACTTGACTTGATCTCATGATTTATGGGCTATTGTGGTATATTGATGATTTTGAAATTGTGCCTTTTTCCATATATATTTGCATGTTCAACCAGCCCATGTTTATTTTACCTTTGGTATTATGTTTCATTTTAAATCATGATTCGACTTTATAAATGTTCACATTTAGATGGTTGTTTGCATTTTGAACATGGTTTACTTGTTAAAAGTTTTTCAATGATGCTTGTTTCATGCCTTGGGTGCTTGATATTATAGACATAATTTTAGTTTATCAAGTGTTTGTGATAATGCTTCTTTGATGTGTGGCTATGCTGATTTTTGAAAGGTGCTTGATATTATTGACATGATTTTTAGTTTATCAAGTGTTTGTGATAATGCTTCTTTGATGTGTGCCTATGCTGATTTTTATAAATCCCTAAGTTGAGTCCATATTACCTTTAAAAAATAGAGATTAACATGACTTAATGTTTTTTATTAATTGGTCTTCCAATTTTAAAGAAAAAGCAAGTTCTTCATGTCTGGAATCATGGTTAAATGAAGTTAAATATCCTGATTTTCCAAATAAAACATCTTTTTTACTTGTTTCTAAATATTTTTTCCTTAATTTTTAGGTTTAATGCCTTTTGCTAGTGACTTTGGTTAATAGGCTATTCCATCGTCTCAAAATACTCTGCGATTTTGTGAATGAGCTTGTGAAACTGCTATCACTCCCCCTTTTCTCATGAACATTTGGATGTTTGTAACCCAAGCCTAGTCCTACAAAACCTGAAAAACAAATAATCCTCCTATTTTGCCCTAACAGTACTGGGTTCCTAACTTGAAAAATCATTTTCAAACCTTAAACAACATGAATTTTATGATTTTCCCTAAAAAGGCATTAAATTACCATCTTAAGGGTGTCTTGTTTGCTCTCAGATTGCTCTAGATGAGGGAGTTATGATTTTTCAAACTTTTACTATTTGGAACCCCTAGCATCTATAATTTATATTCTATTAGGGCCATATCGACCTACCAGATGATTTTCTCAGATTTTTTAAATATTTTCCCTAAAAATTTCATAAAATCTATTTTCAAAAAAGGTATTGTTTACGATTTAATGATTCCAAATGAATCTAGAGTGATTTTTCAAAGTTCATTACACCTTTTCTGTTACACGTGCTGCCTATGCTGAATCAAACCCAACTTCCAAAATCAATCTCACCTAGAGAATGATTTTTTTTAGATTTTTAGGATGTTTTTATGTTAATCATAATCAAGTTACCTTTCCAAAGGTACCTTACTTGGCCCCTACAACCTTCAAACAGATCTAGAATAAATTTAGAAAAGTGGATAGCGCGATGCTATGATTTAATAAAAATTAAACAAAATTTCCCCAATGGCTTTTCGAGGCATTTGAATGCCTTGAAATGCATCCAATTAATTCCCCATAGAGTCATATCTCACCAAACGGATCCTAAGAGGCTTGGATGAAAGCCAAAACATAAAAAAAATTAATTTTATCTTTTATTTGAATTAATTATTTTAATTTTAAAATACTTATCTGCACTAAAAAATATATTCCATTTTTTTAGAATATCTAAATCTACTCTTAGGGACACTCAAACCCTACTTTTCGTTCAAAAATTTGAGTTATCTCTTTCGAACATTCATGGACCTTATAATCAAAACTTCTTTTTGAAATTATCTAAAATCTTGACTGTTTGGCATATTCCAACCCCATTTTCTAAAAGGATATTCTAACCTTGCTTTTCACTCAAAAATCTAAGTTTTCTCTTTCATGGACTTCCCTAGACCTTTTTAATTAAAACCTTCTTTTGCACACCTCAAGCTACCACCGAGCCCAAATGCATCTCAAAATTGTCATTCTAATTATTCCTCAATAATTAAAGATAAGTACAAGATATATCTCAATTATCCCTTATTTTCTATTTTTTTGTGTTTTTTATGATATATTTATCATATTCTTTTTCATCTTAGTAACACATTTTCCTATGTGGTGTCCGTATGTCTCTAGTAATTGACATGGAATACTCGATTTTCAAAAATCAAATTTAAAGATCATTTTTAGTAAAAAAAAACTCTTTATGTTTCCCATTTCTCCAGAGCATATATGAGATTAAAATTTTCTTGAAAACCTAATTTTATTATTTTAAATGAAATTCATGCATCAAAAGAGAGTTATGTCCAAATAATGACAAGTTAAAATCAAAGAAATCAAAATAGATGTAATGGGTATCTATATCGAGCATCGTAAGGGTGTTCGTACTTCCCCATGCATAATCGACTAATCTCTAGACCTCATAGACCTTGGAATCAATATTTCAAGTTTCATAACTCAAAATGTTGATTTTAATATGCATCTAATCAGTTTCATTACTTGAAAAGTTGATTTTAATAGGTATCCAATCACGCTAGCCCAAATGATCGGTGGTAACTCCAAGCGTTGGCCACTCTTAATGGTAATCTAAGTAGGACTAGTGATTCATCTTATGGTCTCTTTTAATGATTATGAGTTAAGAATCCATTCTTTCTCATTCCCATCATGTCTAAAAAGAAGAGTCTGAGACGAGAGGATAGTTCCTTCTTAAGAAAAATAATTTTTTAAGTTGTGTGCACTTCTTTCGCAAAGAGGTGAGGGGTACGTTGCGATATTTATCTTGTTGATGAATCCTTTCTTGATGGTTTCCTTGTGTGCTTGAGTGAAAATCAAAGGTAATAGTAATAATAAGAAGAAAATCAACTATTATACTTATTTAAATTGTTTTACCCTAAAGCTTTTGTGTTGTTTTTAATTTGCAGGACATTCCAAACCTTCTTTTATTTTCAACTTTGGCCTCTGATATCCTTAAAGCATGTTAAAACACCTTTGAAATAAATCCATGAATCTAACATTGAAGTTACCGCTGAGAAAACATCTTCAGACACATTAACTGTAGCACCAAGGAAAAGATTTGAGTGATAAAATAATTTTGTTTTACCTTGCCCTTCATTAAAATCAGTTATATGAGTTATTCCATTTCCCAATTTTAATTGCTTGAACAGAAAATGTAAGAATAAAAAATAAAACATAGCTTAAGTTTCAAAATAAAATTATCGAGTGAGGAGCCTTGTTTGTCGTAGCTTGTCATTCCTTTTGATAAAGTCTAGTTTTAGGGTAAAAATTGTTTTGCAGTTCAAGCTTTCATCTTTATCATTTTTAAAAATAAATATTTTGATTAATATGTTGGATAAAATTTATTTTTATAAAATTTGAACATATTATACAAATTTTCCCTATTTCCAAGATACGAAGCTTTATACTCCATAAATTTTTTTGAAGGGATTTTTTAGAGTTTACAACTTTTAAAATTCTTTAAATTTTTTATTAAATTCATATTAAATCAGTTTTTTGAAAATTCAATTTGTTTTATTAGTTTTGAATTTTATCCAAATGATAATTTTCTCTTGAAAGGGTTTTTACTTGTAAAATTTTACAAATTAGAATTTTTAATTGCCTTTTCCTGCAAGGAAGATTTTTCAAAAATTCCTTTTTGAATTTTATATGGAAATTTTATTGGCTTATTTTTAATTGGCCATTTTTTTTTTCCATTTCATTGGCTTTAAAACTATAAATTTTTTTAATAGGCTTGATAAGCCCATTAATTTTTTGACAAGCCCAATGAGCCTATTTTTGTTGTTTTAACTTGTCCAAGAACCTTATTTTGATTAAATTATGAATTAAATCTGTTTTGTAAAATTTTATTTTTTTGGTCCATAATTTTTTAATTTGTTACAGTTTGATCCCTATGATTTGATTATTCAAATTAATTTCTCTTTCATTTCTCTAGGATGTCATGCATGATGAAATCCATAAAGTGAAAAAAATTGATTTAAATTAAATCAAGATTTTAAAAAATAAATAAAATAAATATTAAATAAAAATAAAAAGGAACAATTCCTAGAATTTTTTATGATGATTTCGACCAAGGGCTTTTTTTGCAACCTTTGTCTGACCTCCCTCCCCTATAAATAAGGGATGGTTTCCTTTATTTGAAGAATTTAGCTTAGAGGAAAAAAATACAGGAAAATCACTAAATTTTTAGGTTTTTTAATGCTTTTTTAAGTATATTCTTCTACTAAAGCTTTAGTTTTTGTTACTTTCATTCACTTTTCTTCCTTTTAGTTGAAATATTATTATTTTTATGTATATATATTTTTTATTATTTTTCTTCACAACTTTCATGTTGGTTTATGTTGATTTATTCATTATTGATATTGATTTTATGCATATTTTAGCTTGGTAAAAATATGACATGTATATATGTTGAAATATAATACTGGTTGAATGATATATGACGTTGTATTTATTTTATTTCTCGATTTTTCTTGATATTTTGGAGTCTTTTGTAAAGTTTGAAAAATTTAAAGGCCTAAAAATAACTTTCCCAAATTTTTTAAGGCATTGAAAAGTTCATTCCAAGCTTAGCTGAATTTGACCTTGATGATTTTCTGATGTTTTAATTTTTTAGGTTATTTTGTAATTCTATAAAAAATAGGGACTAAACTGTAAAAAAATTTTCTAGGCCATATAAGCACGACCGATTGCTTTTTGACACCTTTAAAGGTGTTTTCATGGTTAGTTTAATATATTTGAATGTGCTTTATACAATTTTTCCTATTTTGGAGTCATTTTGTAATCTTAAAAGTTTAAGGATTTATTTGGAAAATTGTAAATTTTTGTTCTGAGGCCATAGGTACATGGCCGAATACTTCTTATGATTTTTGACATAATTTCTATAATTTTTTGTGATGAATTTTGTGTTTAATTGTGTGTTTATGTCATATAGGGAGAAAATTAGAAAATTTTAGGGGTCATTTATGAAACCTTATATTTCAGAGTTAATATGATATTTTTGACGTTTTAAGAATATTTTCGGCATTCCTCCTGTCTTCCAGAAGGGTGTGGAAAAAATTAAAACTTTTCATATTTTTTTCGTTTTTCGTTAGGGTGTGATATGCAATTTTAAAAAGTTTAAGGGCCTAATAGCAATTTTTTCCATTTTATGTAAATCTTAATATTTAAATTACTCATGGAAGGTATAAATGTCATTTCATATCTTTTTTAAGTCCTCTAGATGACTGGGATACTTACAGGTTAAGGGTATTTTTAAAATTTTTAGAACCAAGTCTTTTGTGATCATCCGGATACTTCTATGTCGATGGTGTATAGTAGGAATAGGTTCGTTTATTTACAATGTCATCTAGCCCACTAGGCTACTGAGATACTTATAAGTAGAAGATACACCCTAAGGGTATTTTGGTAGTTTTCCTTAGAATCAAGTCCTTTATGATCACTAGGATACTTATATGTCGAAAGTGCATAATAAGGATAAGTTTATCTTTTTATAGGGGTATTGAGTCTTTTAGGGCTCAGATACTTCTATGTAAAAAGTAGACCTTAGGGACATTTGACTATTTTACATTAGAACCAAGTCCTTTGTGATCACCAAGATACTTTTACATTGAAATTGTAAAATAAGAATAGGTTCATTTTTCTATATGGTTATAGAATCTTTCAGGGTACTGGAATACTTATATGTCGAAGGTACTTCTTAGTGACATTTTATTAATTTATTTTAGAACTGAGTCCTTTAAGGTCACCGAGATACATTTACGTCAAAAGAGTATTTTAGGGGACATATAGGTCAAATCAACTATAATTGAATCTTTAGAGTCGTGTTTAGTACATTTTGTCTCAATTGAGTCTTAAGTTATTTATTATTATTACTTAAATAAAAGTGAAATTTTTTAAATCAAGGCAATGTCTCTGATGTTAACATACTATGTGAAATTTTTTCCAAAATATAAGAGGATTTTACGGATTATTTTAGTAATGAGATATCCTTTTCAAAATGAAAATTAGGATTTTTTTTAAACTTTAGAAAAATAAAACTTTTTGTATTCCTCCGATCATCCAGCATGGTACAAAAGATAGTTTGATTTTTAAACCTTTCATATTCTACCGACACTTTAGTGGGGTATGAAGGAGAATGATAAAAACTATCATGTTCTTCTAGTTCTCTAGAATGAAGTGAAAGATATTTTGATTTTTAAAAACATTAAAAATCTAATTTTCTTATACAACATAATACATTTATTTTATGAAATTTTTGACATCAAATATTTAATCCAAATTAAAATCAAATTTAAATTAACACATGATTAATAAGGCACCAATTTTTGTGCATCACAAGAAGGTTAATCCTTATTTATGATTGTAGCCAACTCCCGAACCTTTTTTGTCATCTCTAGTATAATTATAGACTTCAGAGTTTGTTTTAATGGGTTTCATAACCCTCAAAACATGAAGTTTGATAGGTGAATAATCTCACCTAGCAAATAGATTAGTAGTGACTCTAAATAAATGGTCGTTTCATAATGATTATTTAGAGTTTAGTTAAACTAACGATCCATCTCGACAACTTAGTCCCTAGACACAAAAAATAAATAGTAACAAAAGAATAATGATATGGCCTTTAAAAATAGAATAAATAAATATATATATATATA
>JBBYHO010153162.1:0-12379 GCA_038382025.1 Adansonia gregorii | reverse complement strand
TCTTCCAAATCTTTGATTTAGAAAGAATAAGAGTACATAAGCCAAGAATCTCCTTTTCCATTAAACAAAAACTTTTCAAACTAATGCCCCATACATAAATATAAGATTTGAGATCTTTTCCATGCCAATTTGATTTTTTCTTAAAGGTTCACTAAAACTAATGTTCATTGGCAACTATAAAGATGAAAATGTTAAAGGGTATTCATTAAGTCTTTAAAAATTGAGTGTAACAACATGTTATTAAGGTTATAAAAATGATTTTAGAAAAAAATAACCTTTTTTCCTTGTAAAATGCTTGCCAGTACAAATGGCTTTGTTTAAAACAAAAGATGGCCTTTTTTCTCTAACCCTTCACAACTATATAGAATTATCCTTTTGCGGTTATCTTTAAGCCTGATAATTAATTTTTTCTTTAAATGCTAATCAAAGATCACCCTCCACAATGGGAGATAAGTGAAGCAAAGCTTCAATATTAGAAAGGGCAAATTCCAATATAAATTTATAAGAAGAATAGGTCAAATATCATATGACAAATTTTGAAGACCAAGTGAAGTTCAAATTTCAAGTTCAAATATTCAAAGTAAAGAGTCAAGAAAATTTGAAGTTCTTTTAGAACGAAGAATGGAAAAAATATGATAAAAAGAAAAAAAATTAAAGAAAATTTAAAAGCAAAAAAGATAAAATGAAGATTTGCTTATCTTGAAAAAAATGCTATGTTGAATCCCTTCTAAGAAGAAATGATCCTTAATTCAGTTACCTTAGAACATTTGATTTAGTCCTATTTATTCTTTCTTTTTAATCCTTGGACCACGGTTTTCGTTATGTACCTAACAAAGTCCATTTTGATTAAACATAACTATTTGAGCTGAAGGGCCATTCTCAAGAAGCTTTTTCAAATTCTTCTTTTTAGATGATTTTTGAGTCCTTAAGAATATGATGGGATAATGAATTAATGAATGAAATCCTAGAGTGAAAACCCAAAAAAAAGTTTTAAACAAGCTTAAAGGCTTTAGAATTACTCTTAGACCAACAAAGATAGCTATAATGGGAAAGAATCCTTTATGTTAATTTGAAAATGATCTTAAACCACTGGAAATTTCACGATAGTAGTGAATTCAAATGTCGAAACATTGATTCCTTTCAAAATACTTTTCAAAATTTTTGTATTCAACCTTGAAAATTGATATATACTAAAGGCCTTTTAAATTAACACCTTGACATTTGGTGTTTACTAACATTAGTTTAACAACTATCGAGCTATTGTATTTGAAGAGTAAAAAGATGTTATAAATTAACTGTTTATCTTTCAAGGAGTCTATGAAAAGAACATCCATCTAAATTTAATCTTGATAAACCTAGACCTTGTTGTACTAATTGTTTCAAATTAAATTTTAGTAGTGCCACCACATTTATGCCTCTAAATTCATTTCTTCATCTTATTCAAAGATGTCTCAAAAGATTACTATCAATCAAAAAAAGGCTTTAACATTATGATGGAGAGAGCATATCCATTATCCTTTATATTGGAAACTTCATGGTTGAAATTTCAAAAGTTTCATAGATTTTGATTAACTTGATCGTTTCCTAGGTTAGAATAAGAAGGTGGTCTCATTTTGTAAATCTTGGAATGTTGATGAATTATGATCTGCATAGAGTATATATTTATTCAACTGTATAAGTTATATCTTTGAATTGATGAACATTAATTTAATACTTGATATTTGATGACTTTTTAGGAAAAATGGAATAAATGCTTGAAACAAGATTTGAAGAAGGCTTTAAAGAAGCTTTGATGGTGGTCTTTGAAGCATTTAAAAGAATTTTTAAAGCTTAGATGCTGATATTTGAAGCATTGAGAAAATTTAAATCCTTGGTAGATTTCTATAGCCTCTTTACATAATCCTATTGTTAGGAAAGTAAAGAAGGCTTTAAAGAAATCTATTGCCTCTTCATGCAATCCTATTGTTAGGTAGGTGAAGAAGGCTTTAAAGAAATCTATCGCTTCTTCACAGGAGACTATTATCAAAGAGGTGAAAAAGGCTTTAAAGAAATCTATCACCTTTTCATGTGATCCTATTGTCAAGTAGGTGAAGAAGGCTTTGAAGAAGCTTCTATGGTGATACTCAAAGCATTCAATGGAATTTTCAAAGCTTCGATGGTAATATTCAAAGCATCCATAAGAGTTTTCAAAGATATTCAAAGCATGTAAAAGTTATCATTCAAAAAATTGGCAAGCTTTGATGGTGATATTAATGCATTTAAAAGAATTTTCAAAGCTTCAGTAGATTTTTTATTGCCTCTTCACAATATCCTATTATTAGGCAGGTGAAGAAGGCTTTGAAGAAATCTAATGCCGTTTTACATGATCCTATGTCAGGTAGGCCAAGAAGGCTTTAAAGAAAATAGCCTCCTCATATGTTCCTATGTTAGGTAGGTGAGAAATGTTGCCTTCTTCACGTGATCCTATGTCAGGTAAGTGAAAGAAGCTTTAAAGAAATCAATCGCCTCTTCACGTGATCCTATATTAGGTAGGTGAAGAAGGCTTTGAAGAAATCTATGGCTTCTTCACACGATCCTATGTAAGGTAGGTGAAGAAAGCTTTGAAGGATATCGTCTTAATGCGATCCTATTGTAAGGTAGGTGAAGTAGGATTTAAGGCAACTTTATTTGGTTTAGCAGAAGGATCGACAAAGTTTTCCTATGTTTTCTCCAATTAATGTATGTACATATATATACATAAAAAAAAACTTTTTAGAAAAGCTTATATAGCTCGAGCAAAATTATTTCTATTTAGTTTTTGCCCTATTCCTGATTCTTAGCAATAACCATAGAAGGGTAGCTGTAGACACTTAATTTTATCTCAGCCCTCGTCCTTAATAATCTAAAAAAATCAGAGATAGAAAATTAGGCACTCGTCCAAGTAGAAGTAGATTTTCTTTAGATGCACTAAATGTTTTCAAGACCTGTTTAATCGTATCTAAATGGTTGTAGGTGCACGTGACAAAATTAGTGCTATTTCAAGGGTCATAAAGAATAAATCTCAGATAAGAAAAATGAATTTTAAGGCAAATAATTAGCTTTTAATTTTTTTCTATTGAAATTTGAAATCTATTTCTGTGAACATTATCATGGTCAAATGTCCCAATTTTAAGAATTTTTAGTAAAATTTGAGAAGTTAACCATTATATATTTGTACTAATACTCATGCAGTACTCATGCCAACACTCACTTTGAAAATCAGAAATATTCAAGGAAACTTTTGTATTGGCATTTTTTACCATGAAGTATCAAGTTGTCAATTTTGATACTTAAATTTGAATTTTTCACTACACTGTAAGTGCCATGCTTGTGAAATTTTTCCTAGTAAATTTGTTTTAAATTTCAAATTTCATCTTTATGATTTTTATAAATAAATATTTTCATTAATGTGTTGGATAAAATTCATTTTTATAAAATTTGAACATATTTTGAAAATTTATTCAATTTCTAAGATACAAAGTTTTCTACTCCGTAAATTTTTTTAGAAAGATGTTTTTGTGCTAATAATTTTTAAAATTCTTTAAATATTTTCGTGAAATTCATATCAAATTAGTTTTTAAAAATTTAATTTATTTTATTAGTTTTTCATTTTTTTTCAAATGAGAATTTTTTTTCAAAAGGGTTTTTACTCATAAAATTTTACAAATTTGAAATTCTAAATTACCTTTTCTTAAAAAAATTCCCTTTTGAATTTTTGTATGGAAATTTTGTTAATTTATTTTAAATGGCCAAATTTTATTTTTTTTTTCCATTTCACAAGCTGTAAAACCTGTGAAATTTTATGATGAGACCGATAAGCCGATTAATTTTTTAAAAGGCCCAATGAGCCCATTTTTGTTCTTTTAACATGTCCAAGAACCTTATTTTGATTAAATTATTAATTAAATTTATTTTATAAAATTTTATTCTTTGAATACATGATTTTTTAATTTGTTACAATTTACCCCTATAATTTGTTTTTATTCTAATTAATTTTTTTCTCTTTCATATCTCTAGAGTTTGATGATGTCATGCATGATGCAATCCATAAAATGATAAAAAAATTAATTCAAATCAAATCAAGATTTAAAAAATCACAATAAATAAAACAAATATTAAATAAAAATAAAAAAGAAAAATATTAGGATTTTCTAGGATGATTTTGGCCAAGGATTTTTTCTTTAGCCCTTGTTCAACCTCCATCCCTTATAAATAAGGGATAGTTTGCATCATTTAGGACTTTAGCTTGGAGGAAGAAAAAAATATATAGAAGATAACTAAATTTTTGTTTTTTAAAGCTTTTTTAAGGTAAATTCTTCTACTAAATCTTTAATTTTTGTTACTTTCATTCATTTTTCTTTCTTTTAGTAGAAATATTGTTATTTTTATGTATAAATTTTTGTGTTATTTTTCTTAATAACTTTCATCCTGGTTTATGTTGATTTATTCATTATTTATATTGATCTTATGCATATTTTAGCTTGGTGAAAATTATGACATGTATATATGTTGATATTTATGCAACTATGTGATGAAAAATATTGTTTTTGGTTGAAATATAATGCTGGTTGAATGATATATGACATTGTATTTAATTTATATCTTGATTTTTCTTAATATTTAGGACTATATTATAAAGTTTAGAATTTTTAGGGGCCTAAAAATAATTTTTCAAAATTTTTGAAGGCCTTGAAAGGTTCATTCCAAGCTTAGCTGAACTTAACCTTGATTATTTTATGATGTTTTGATTTTTTGGTTGTTTTGTAATTATAGAAAATAAAGGGACTAAACTGTAAAAAATTGTTAAATTTTTTCTACACCATATAGGCTTGGCCAATTGCTTGTGGACAGCTTCAGAGGTGCTTTAATGGTTAGTCTAAACATAGTTGAATGTGTTTTAAGCATTTTTTTAAACTATTTTAGGGTCATTTTGTAATTTTAGAAATTTTAAAGACTTATTTGCAAAATTGCAAAATCTTTGTTCCAATGCCATAAGTGCTTGGCTAAACACTTCTTACGAGTTTTGACATAATTTCTATAAATTTTTGTTATGAATTTTGTGTTTAATTATGTGTTTATTTCATAAAAGGACTAAATTGCAAATTTTGAAAATTTTAGGGGTTACTTAGAAAATCTTATATTTTAGAGTTAATATGATATTTTTGACATGTTAAGAATGTTTTTGGCATTCATCCGGTCTTCCAAAGGGGTGTAAAAATTATTAAAACTTTCGTATTCTTTTGGTTTTTCATTGGGGTATGAAATGTAATTTTGAAAAGTTTATGGACCTATTAGCAATTTTTGCATTTTAGGTAAATATTAATATTTAAATTGACTCATGGAAGGTATAAATGTCATTTCATATCATTTCCAAGTCTTTTAGATTACTGGGATACTTATAGGTCGAAGGTATACCGTAGGGGTATTTTAGTAATTTTTTTGGAATCAAGTCCTATGTAATCACTAGAATACTTTTAAGTCGAAGGTGTATAGTAAGAATGGCTTCGTTTATTTATGATGTCATCTAGCCTTCTAAGTTACTGGGATACTTATAGGTCAAAGCCACACCATAAGGGTACTTTAGTAATTTTTTCTAAAACCAAGTCTGTTGTCATCACCGGGATACTTATATGTCGAAGGTACATAATAGGGATATGTTACATCTTTTTATAAAGATATCGAGTTTTTTAAGGTTACCAAAATACTTCTATGTCGAAGAAAGACCTTAGAGACATTTTAGTAATTTACGTCAGAACCAAGTTCTATGTGATCACCCAGATACTTTTACGCTGAAAGTGTACAGTAGGAATAGGTTCATTTGTCTATAAGGTTTTAGAATCTTTTAAAGTATCAAGATACTTAAAGTCCTCCTTAATGACATTTGATTAATTTATTTTAGAATAGAATCTTTTAAGGTCATCAGGATATTTTTACGTCAAAGGCATGCTTTAGGGAGAGGTTGGTGAAATTGACCAAATTTGGATCCCAAAAGTCATGTTTTGTACCTTTCCTCTAAATTGAATCTTAAGTTATTTATTATTATTATTTAAATAAAATTAGAATTTTTGCAAATTAAGGTGATGTCTTCAATGCTAAAACAATGCATGGAATTTCTCCAGAATATGAGAGGGATTCTATAGATGATTTTACTAATGAGGTATCCTTTTCAAAATGAAAATCAATATTTTTTTTCAAATTTTGAAAAAAATAAAACTTTTTGTATTCCTTCGGTTATCTAGCAATGTACAAAAGATATTTTGATTTTTTAAAAACCTTTCATATTCTACTTGTTATTCAATGGGGTATGAAAAAGAATGATAAAAATTTTCATATTCTTCTAGTTCTCCAGAAAAGTGCAGAAGATATTTTGATATTTAAAAATATTAAAACTCTATATTCATATACGGAATAATAAATTTATTTTACAAAAATTTTGACATGTGACAATTATTATTACATATCGAATATTGAAACCCAATAAAAATCAAATTTAAATTAACACTTGATTACTAAGGTACTAATTTCTAGGCATTACTAGAAAGTTAATCCTTAATATTGTAATCGACTCCCAAACCTTTTTATGTGATCTTTGGTTTTATCGCTGACTTTATAGTTTTTTTTTTTTTTTGGGTTTCATAACCCTCAGAACATGAACTCCAATACATAACTAATTTCACCTAACAAATAGATTAGTGGCAACTCTAAAAAATATGGTCATTTCGTAATGACTATTTAGAGTTAAGTTAGCAATTCATCTCGACAACTCAATGTCGCAACGTGGTCTAGGTATGAATCTTAACCAAGCCCGACTAAAATGGCCTCCGCTCCTATATTTATTAAATTTATTGTTCTTTTATATTCTTTTATTTGTATAGTCCATATCATTGTTGACATCTTTTTATTTTTGGGGACTAGGTAGTCGAGATGAATCGCTCACTCGACTTAACCTTAAATAGTCATTATGAACACCAATCTATTTAGGTTAGGTGAGATTGGCCACCTATCGAAGTTTGTATTTCGAGGGTTACGAAACACTAAGATACAAACTTCAAGGCCCATGATCATACCAGAGATCATATAAAAGGGTTCAGGAGTCGGTTACAATCACAAGTAAGTATCGACCCTTTCATGATGCCAGAAAATCGATACCTTATTAATTATGTGTTAACTTGAATTTTAATTTTTATTCGACTTCAATATATGGCTTTTAATTACAATTCCCATATTGTTAAAATAAGATTTTATTATTTCCATGAGAGAAAATCGGGGTCATTTCTTAATGACTATTTAGAGTTAAGTTAGCAATTCATCTCGACAACTCAATGTTGCAACGTGGTCTAGATATGAATCTTAACCAAGGCCAACTAAAATGGCCTCCGCTCCTATATTTACTAAATTTATTATTATTTTATATTCTGTTATTTGTATAGGCCATATCATTATTGACATCTTTTTATTTTTGGGGACTGGGTAGTTGAGATGAATCGCTCACTCAACTTAACCTTAAATATTCATTATGAAATGACTATTTATTTGGAGTCGCCACCAATCTATTTAGGTTAGGTGAGATTGGCCACCTATCGAAGTTTGTATTTCGAGGGTTACAAAACCCTAGGACACGAACTCCAAGGCTTGCGATCATATCAAAGATCATACAAAAAGGTTTAGGAGTCGGTTACAATCACAAGTAAGGATCGACATCTCGTGATGCCAGAAAATCGATACCTTATTAATTACGTGTTAACTTGAATTTTAATTTTTATTCGGCTTCAATATATGGCTTTTAATTACAATTCTCGTATTGTTAAAATAAGATTTTATTATTTCCATGAGAGAAAATTAGGGTTTTGCATTTTTAACAAATCGAAACATCTTACGCACCCTCACCAGAAAACCAATGGGACACAAAAGTTTTCATTATTCCCTTTTATACCCCAACGGAGAACCAAAGGGACATAAAAAGTTCTAAAAAATTTTTTTTTCACATCCGACTAAAGTACCTAGTAGAATGCGAAAGGTTTTTATTTGTATAAAATTCCCGATTCCCATTTTGAAAAGGGTACCTCATCATTAGAATGATCTGTAAAACCTTTATCACATATGGGTGGGAGGAATTTCACACACCACTCTAACTCTAAGACATTGCTTTTATTATTCAAAGACATGCGAATTTTATTTGAAACAAAAATAAAGGACATATGACTCTGTCTGGACACTGAAATACTAATTTGAATCCAAGGACTAAAAGATAAAAGAAAAACAAACCTATCCTTAAAGTATACCTTCGGCATAGAAACACTCGATGGTTACTTAAGACTAGGTTTTAAGAACAATTAAAATATCTTTAAGGCTTACCATCGACACTAAAGTACCCGGTAACTACTTAGGATTTGGTTCTAGGGAAAATTAAAATATTCCTAAGGCTTACCATCGATAGCAAGGCACCCGGTAATTACTTAGGATCGAGTTCTAAGGAAAATAAAAATATTCCTAAGGCTTACCATCGACACTAATATTCCTAAGGCTTACCATCGACACTAAGGCACCCGGTAACTATTTAGGATTTAGTTTTAAGGAAAATTAAAATATTCTAAGGCTTACCATCGACACTGAGGCACCCAGTAAAAAAAATTATGAAACTGACCTTGAGGTATACCTTCCACATGAAAGTATTCCAATACTCTTAATGGACTAAAAAATAACCTTAAAAGGTTAAAGGAACCTTAAATTTTCACCTTTGGCATAAAAACATCCCGATAAGAAAAATTATGAAAATGCTCATAGGGTATACCTTCGACATGAAAGTATCTTGGTACCCCTAATAGGCTCAAAAATAACCTTGAAAGGCTAAAGGAATCTTGAACTTTCACCTTTTACATAAAAGCATCAGTGAAAAAATTATAAAAATGCCCCTAGGTATACCTTCGGTGCGAAAGTATCCTTATACCCCCTAAAGGACACTATGATGATAAAAACTGGAAGAACCTATCTTATATGTGCATCTTTGGCATAAAAGCATCCCGGTTACTATCTAGGACTCGATTTTAAAAAAAGTATCGAAATGCCCCTTGAATATACCTTTGACATGAAAGTATTCAAGTACCCTAATAGATACTAAAATGATGAAAAGTAGATGAATTTAGTCCAAGTAGAAAAGCTAAAAGTTTAAGTTTCACTTGAAATACAAAATTTCAATCAAGCCCCTAAATTTTTGAAAATTACATTTCGTATCCTACAGAGGACGAAACAAATACAAAAAGTTTTGAAAATTTTAATATACCTACGAAAGGCCATAGAAATAAGAAAAATCATTGAAACTGATGAAATGTACATTTTGCACCCTAAATATGAAAATTTGCTATTTAGTCCCTACACGTTTAGTCCCTACATAATAAAATAACCTAAAAATCATTAAAAAAATATGAAATTATGCATGAAAGTGCAGCCAATATATCAACAAAGATTTGGCCAAATAACTTGCCCAAGTTTTTTTTACAATTTACAAAGTAACCCCTAAACTTTGTAAAAGTATATTTTGACCCTATATGGTCAAGTACCATAAAAAATCAGTAAAAATCATCAAACCAGCAAAGCATCAACACAAAAGTCATGGTAACAATATGCAAGAAGGTTCGGCCAAGCATTTTTAGCCACAAAATATAATTTCCATATTTTACAATTTATTCCTTAAACTTCTTAATATTTACAAAATGGCCTCTAAAGTATTAGAAATGCCTAAAAATTGTTTACAAATACATAAATCAAAAATCACATAGCCTACAAAGCTCTCAACCAAGCCAAAAATGTCAAAAAAATTTTATAAATTTTACAATTTAGTCCCTATTTTACTAATATTACAAAATAATCTAAAAATCATGAAGTCAAAATAAAAAATAAGCACAAAATGATCATGAACAATTCCAATCAGATTTGGCCAAGATGAAAAACATTAAATACATACATGCTTTGACATAAAAACCATGGAAATAAGCATAAATAATTATCATCAAACTTAAATTAAAGTAAAATCATAAACTAAATATATATTATTTTAATCAACATATCAAAATCATAATAACATGAAAGAAACATGAACATAAATAGAACAAAATCATAATCATAATAACAAGAATAATAGTGTATATATATACATAAGATTTAACTAAAAAAATAACCAAAAAAATAAAAATTTAAAGCCACCATGTTTAGCCTTTCAACATGGATGAGAATCCATGAGCCTTAACATGATTTTGGCTTATAAATGAGGATGAAAATGAATCAAAATGAAGAAGAGAAAAGAAAAGTATGATACCTTAAGGAAAAACTTGAAAAACTAAGTGTTTTTTTGTTCCAAGCTCTCTTTTTTTTCTTTTTTTTTTCTCTAGCCAAAAAAAAAAAAACTACATGGAAGAAAAAAATCCCCATTTTTGAGAGGAAGGTTGCTGCCCCTAAATTGGAGCGGCTGAATGGCCATTAATTTCTTCTTTTTTTATCTTTTTTTAATGTGAAGTTGGCTTGTTAGGTTGGAAATGTCATAAGCCCATGCTTTTGTTATCTTTTCTTACAAGTTACTCTACTATCAAGCTCATGATGAAGTTGATCAGCCCATGTAAAGGGTAATTGGGATGTAACCAACTTGGTTAGATAGTAATTGGATGAGAAAACGAGCTAGTAAGCATGTAACTAGTTGGAAAAGGTAAATAAAATGAAATTAAATAAAATTTTAAAAAATCAAAATAAAATTTGACTTAATGTTAATTGATCATAGGCAAAATTTTAGAAATGAAATGGTGCAAAAGATCCTGATTGGAAGTTAAAAACTCATAAAATTTTAAGAGAAATGTCTTAGTGTAACAAAATTGACATATATGAAAAAAATTCAAAACCTATGAAATAAATTAAAGTTTTCAAAACTATTGTGATGGGAGTTAAATGGCAATATTAGATGAATTTTAAAAATTTTAAGCCTAAGAAAATTCCCCTGAAAGCATTTATGGAATAGAAAACTCGACTTTTTGAAAACATGAGAATTTCAAGGAAAAAAAATCAGAAGTCATGGAAATGAATTAATTTTTGAGAACTAAATTAAGGTGAATCAAATAATAATCTTGGATGAATTTTGATGTTTAAAACTCGAGAGGATTTCATCAAAAATTTTACGAGTAAAGAAAAACTCGTATTTTAATATCGAGAAAAATTACATAATTTTATTGACACTAAAGTACAACAAATTCAAAACCACATATTATTTAACATTAATTTTCAAAGTGGAGAAAATGAACTTGTAAAATTTCTAAAAATAAATCAACAAGAACCAAAAGTAAAATTTACGAGCACGATACTCGTAGGACTACAAAATTCAAAATTAATTTATAAAATTTACAATTTGAAACTTCATAGTAAAAAATGCCAACACATATTTTTTCTTGAATATTTATGATTTTTCAGGGTGAGAATTGGCATAAAACTAAACCAGTGTCAGTAAAAAATATCCGATCACTAATTTCTTGAGTTTTCTCAAAAAAATCTTAAAAAATTCCTACAAATAAAAAAATTAACCGTGAAATCATCCGCAGAGGTAATTTTCAAAATTTGTTAAGAATTTGTTTAAAAACAAAAATTTTTCCTTTGCGGATTTGTCATTTATACCCAAAAAATAATTTTTTCAATCATGTGCATATACAGTTATTTACATATGACTGATTAAAATTACAAAAATGTAAAACCCCTCTGGTGGAAGTTAACCTCCATTAGAGTAGCTATTACACTTTCATTTTTGGATATTTGGGACTTCCGAGGACAGACAGCTTGGACGAATTTAAGTGTCTACAGCTGCCCCTCTTTGTCTGTTGCTGAGAATCAGGAATAGGACAAAGATCAAATACACAATTTCGTCTAGGCCATAAAGTACAAGAAAAATGAGATATATATCAAAGCTTATTAATTAGAAATGGGAACTTTACGATGAAGTTAATATTGAAAATGGTTGGTCAGGGCGAAAACCCATAATCCAACCAATAAGATAAACTGACTGGGACCAAGCAATCGGGTCAACAAATGAAAAGAGTTACCTAGCACTAAGTCGATGAGTAGACAAAGGATATGAAAGCTAAAACCTAAGGTTAAATGCAGCAAGTTAGACCAGGGCTAAACAATTACGTCAAACAAGATACAAAAATGAGTTTGACCAGGGCTAAACCATCACGTTAATGATATGAAAAAAAGTTTGACCAAGGCTAAACCATCATGTCAAGCGAAGGTGAAAAAAAGTTTGACTAAGGCTAGACCATCATGTCAAATAAAATGAAAAGGGAGTTTGACCAAGGCTAAATCATCACACTGAATGAAATGAAAAGAGAGT